>JAOXJP010014084.1:0-17646 GCA_025762735.1 Platanus orientalis | reverse complement strand
CCTCCTACCTCAAGCAACTATGAAGAGTTTTTTTAACACACTAAGTATCCAAAATGCCCTACATTTTTTTTATTAAATAACAAAAAATCTCCTTGACTAAAAATTCTAGATCATGTTAGCTTATGGAAAGAACTAAAAAAATAAAAACAATATAACTAGTTTCTCTCACTGAGTGACCTTCATAGTGGGTTTAAACTGCATTAAAATCCCAACAAGAGTGGACATAACATCAACAATTATCAGGATCTAAACGCCATACAAAAATCCAAACATGGTGAATGCAAAGCTTTGGTGCGCAACTCACAAGAATTGAGAGTCCTTAGTAATGGGCCATAGAATCTCAAGGCTATCCACTAGATAGAAACCGAACAAAATGGGGCTGATTAAGATTTTGAATATTTGTGCATCCAAGTGGTGGAATTAATATTTTTCGAATTCCAATTTTGTCCATATATATACGCATCCAAATGATAGAATTTTGAATCCGTAGAATTTAATTATGGGGTTTTCAATTATTTAAAAGTGGAATTTCAATGACAATTATAATTTTGTGAATCCAAATGAACTTGGAAAGCATGAGAAGGTGTGGGAATTAACAATCTCCAACCACAATTAATATCACGTGATGCTTTTTGTGGTGTTTGAAGATCATGATCTCCAATTTTAACAAATTGATTCGATATGCTTTTTTCCCCCTATTTTAACAAAAAAATTCATTAAAAAATTAATCACTATTTGATTTTTGACATTTAAATCCAAAATAAAATATGCGGGAATATTTTTCATCCCAATTTTTTTAACATTTAATCATTATCTATGAGGGTCAGCCAAAGCCTTCACAAATACATGTGTATTTGCAAAGGCATTGAATATACCCTCACAAAAATATATTGGCAGAAATATTTCTCTAAAATAAAATTATATTTTAATCCATATTTGTGAGAAAAAACAAAAGCCCTCACAAATACAATAGTAATAGCGGGATTTAACCCTTTGTCCTTACAAAATAAAATAAAATCAACTTTTACGAGGGTTACAAGTAGCCCTCACAAATACATCCGTATTAATGAGGGCTACTTTTAGATCTCACAAATAAATTCGCATTAGCAAGAGCTATATCTTTACCCTCGTTAATACAAATGTATTTACAAGGGCTATATCTTTGCCCTTGCAACAAATACACCTATTGCGAGGGCCAATAAACACCCTCACAAAAACATTTGGCATGAATATTTTCTTTCAAAATTTTTGTATTTACGATGGCTAATAATGCATTTGCGACATTGTATTCGTTTTGTCGCGACTATTTTGACATTTTACCAAACAATTGTGAGGGTTACTATTAGCCCTCTCAAATACATTTGTATTAGTGAGGGTGTCAATATGTCATCGCAAATAAATTCATATTAATGAGGGCTAAATCATTGCCCTCGTTAATACGAGTGTATTTGCAAGGGCTAATTCTTTGAATTCATAAAAATGCACATTTCACAAGGAAAAATAAGTACCCTAACAAAAACAATTGGCAGGAATTTTTTCCTCAAAATATTTTGTATTTGTGAGGGCAAATAATACATTGGCGACGGTATTTTTGTTTTATCACAACTATTTTTGCATTTTACCAAACAATTGTAAAGGCAACATTTTGCCCTCACAAAAGTGTGTTTTTGTGAGGATTTTAGATAATCCTCACAAATGTTTTGTCACTAAAAGTCATATTTGTTGTAGTGAATAACCAATGCCGTTGAGAGAGCTGAGTCATTCTGTAATTAACCCAAAATATTTGAGACTTAGAAAAGTGGAGAGAGAGAGAGAGAGAGAGAGCTCAAAAGTTCAAAAGTTGGGTTCTGCTATTCTTTCCTTCATTTATCTATAAGAAACCCAAAGACATTTACCCCACCAAAACATAACGTTGCCTTTTTTCTATACTAGAAAAATGGGCATTCATCCTCCATTCCCAACTCTACTACAACATTGCTTTTATACATGGACAACCACTCCCATTCGTAACTCTACTACCACATTGCTTTTACACTTAGCTGAACCCAAAACTCAAATAAGAAATCAGAAGAAATCTCCTCTGATCGTTGCTTCTATAGTTCTCCCACTATAGATGGCGAGTTTTAGTAGCACCAAGCTTGGCATGCACCAAGATTCCTATCCAGGAAGACGATTCTGATTCCCATGACGGTCGATGTTACGGACAATATAGGTCCAATCAATAGTGAACTCGTTTCGTCATCACTTGTCACGATCGGATTGGATTGGAGAGGAAGAGCTTCTTATTTTTTTGGCTCTAAAGTATTTTCATCTTTAGCTTCACACATAAAAGCTTCTTTCGGTTCCACCATTGCAGGAAGAAATCGGTTTCCAAAGCTCTATGGAAACAAATACAACAGATTGAGGAAGCAATTTGGATGGATTTGTTCAGCTAATTCAAGAAAAGAAGGAGAAAAAAAATAAAGAAAACAAACTTTAAGAAATTCACCCACTCTGTAGGGGATAATTTCTCACCTCAAGATCAATCATTGTTCCTAGAAAAGCCGAAGAAAAATCCCCTTGAATCACCCTATAATTCAAAAAATTTAAGAACATTTTTGCAATGATGATGTTGGTCACTTCATGGCCCAGCTTAGTTGTCGCATCCCATAAACTCTCACCAACCTCATTCTCGTCCTCACAAACGAACCATAATCTCATTTTGACCATGTGATTTTAGATTGAAAGTGAAAATTTTGAACAATTATGAGTACAATCTTATCTTTACTAGGAGAATTTCATATTAAATGGAGGTTCCGATTAAAAGTGAAACTTTTGCACAATCATGAGTATAATCTCATTTTTAATTTGACATTTTGTCTTATTTTAATTTTTTATATCTTATATATATATATATATATATATATATATATATATATATATATATTGTTCTTTCTTTTGTTTCTATTATTTTTTTCAAAAATATTGTTCTAGGGACCTGTACTATTAGGGCTGATGGTGTTTGGAACACTACAGGGATTGACCAAGATCACTTCTATTTCATAGGCACCATTGATGGCACCTGGTGCTCTTCTCGGATATGGTTTGCCTGACCCTCCTCAGAAGCTTGAAGACATTAATTGCTCCCAACCTCACAAATAAGAACAAACCAATTATGACAGAAGTACAATGAGGCAGCAACTTCAGATATGCAAGGTGGGTTAGGTTCAGTTAGAGAAGATGGTGGGAATTGAAAGACATGAAAGGAAGAAGTGTGAAAGAATGGGAAAGTTATGCATTTATTTGATTATACTAATCATGCTAATTAGGCCATTGGATTAATTTTAGGGCGTCAATCATGCTAATCAAACTGTTGGATTAATTTTAGATCACCGATATATCATGCAAATTACCAATCAGTTCATCATTTAAATGGTTTTGATTGAGTCAGCTTCTATACACTCATTTTAGGACCATTAGATCAAAATATACTCATGATAAGACATTAGTACATTTTTCTGTAAAATTTTGGAAGTACTTTTGTCTTTATATGAGCCACTAACACTTCATTGGTTGAAATATACTCATATGAGCCATGTAGGTAATTTTGTGTTTAACTATTAATTTTTGGTCACATGATTCGTTTGATTAACATCAATGCAGATGATGGCAAAGCGTTTTCTGAAAGTTACAGTATTGGTCAAGGGGGGTATTTGTAATTTTTGATAGATTAGAGAAGAATATTTATATTGCCAGATGGTTAAGAGGGATGTTTAATGTAATGAACCCATTAATAAATGGCCAACCCCTCCTGTTAGAAAGACCAAAAAAGTTCCCTCCTTCCAATGGTTCTTACGGTTAAAAGACTCAACATAATAATTTTATTTTCCCACAGGAGGGTGAGCCCCGTTTATCAAATAAAGGGCCCGGAAACACTACCCAAAAGAAGCCATAAACGCTTAGAAGTAACTCCAATTTGTTGTCTACTAAATAAATCCGCATTTTTCTAATGCAAATGTGCAACATAAAGAAGGGGAAAAAAGAAAAGAAAAGAAAAATAGCCATGGTAAAAGCTATTCCTTTTCCTTAACGGTAAAGCTCAGTTAGATTAGGTTGGCCTTACGTACCTCTCAGCTGAAATTCCTAATATTTAAAGTTAGATGTTTCTCAACCCATCTTGCCTCCTCTTTAGATGTGATTTCCTAGCCTCTACGTCAATAGTCTTTGAAGTCTCCATCGGTATTTGCTTACAAGCTTTGGCGTGCCAGCCCTCCACATTCCTAGGCCTACCTAATCAACTACACCACCTCCCTTCTCCTAACAAACTGATAGCCTACCATTACCCATATAAATATTGCACACCTTCAAACCGTACCTCATCGACATTTAGCTCACTTGGGTGTCAAAGATTTTGGCCTAAAAATGGCAAGACAGGCTGGTTTCTATTGGGGATCTCTCTTTCTCTTCTTGGTCTTTGTTGGGTTCATTTCTCCTTCTGCAGAAGCTGCCGTAAAGAAGTACCAGTTTGATGTGAGTGATTTTAGTATCATTTATAGAATTTGCATTGGGTTATGTTTTTTACTATTTGGTCTTTCCTGTGAGTGATCTTGTCTTTTATTCTCAGATTCAAGTTAAGAATGTGAGCAGGTTGTGCCATGCCAAACCCATTGTCACTGTAAACGGGATGTTCCCAGGACCTACTCTTTATGTTAGAGAAGGAGATAGAGTTCTCGTCAATGTTACCAACTATGCTCAATATAACATGTCGATTCATTGGTAGGACACCAACACTGCACAGATACAATATACACATTGTAGGCATAGGCTAGTGCTAGTAAGTATCAACTTCTAGTCATCTCACAGGACATTTGATGGTTCTTGTAGGCATGGATTGAAGCAATTCCGTAATGGTTGGGCAGATGGACCAGCTTATGTAACACAGTGTCCTATCAAGACCGGGAATAGCTACACTTATGACTTCAATGTAACGGGCCAAAGAGGAACCCTGTGGTGGCATGCACATATCTTTTGGCTAAGGGCCACAGTTTATGGTGCAATTGTCATCATGCCAAAAGAAGGAACCCCGTTTCCATTCCCACAGCCTTATAGGGAGGTTAATTTACTCTTAGGTGAGTAGTAAGCAATGTTGAAGATCATATTCATTTACCTGTCAAGTATCCAATAATAAATAAATAAAGAGGAAGAGATTTTCATAATTCTTGCTTATGGTGCAGGAGAATGGTGGAACACCGACGTTGAAGAGGCTGTCAAACAGGGCAACAAGTTGGGCTTGCCACCGAGAGCATCAGACGCACATACCATCAATGGGAAGCCAGGGCCACTCTTCCCATGTTCTGAGAAATGTAAGAACAAACCAAAATCAATTTTCCAACTTTTATATGTGAAGTAGCTTCATTGTGATTCACTTTCTGTTGAAATGTATTAGGGTTAATTGCTTTATTTAAGATGGTATCAAAGTCAAGTTATAGGTAAACAACAACAAACTGCCTTATCCCAACTATTTGGGGTCGGCTAGCCAGGTTATAGGTCACGAATTCAAATCCCCCAATGGACACAATTATTCTCTTAGGCTGTTTGTACGCATGTATGCATGTTCTATGGACTCATACCTAACTCCCCTATGTTCAGTGTCCCTCGTGAGGGGGAGTGTTGAAATATAGTAAGTATATTAACTCTAACCTCTCCTACAACCTTAGGGTTTTAGGAGAGAGGGTTAATTTCTTTATTTAAGACTTTCCTAATTAGAGAGATAGTGTAAGGCCCTAGATCCACCACCGCAAGATATTGTCTTGGCTGAGCTAAGTGCTCTTTCCCTTCCCAGTTTTGTTCTTTAGGCCAAGCTAAGTGCTTTCTCCAAAAAATGCATTATGCAAGTGAAGGCCGTGCCTACATATAAGCGGAGGATCCTTTCATCGCTAAGTGATGTGGGATTGGTACTAGGGGTGGGTGTCAATCAAGCTGGGCTAGGCTTGGTTAAGGCCAACCAGAGGCCAGCCTGAAGTAAAATGCTGGGGTCCGAGCCCAAACTCAACCCAGTACCCTCTGCCTAAGCCTAACCCAATTTAATAAATCAGGCTTTGGACCGAGTTTGGGTTGACTTGAAATTAACAACCGCATAGATATTTAAATTAAATTCGGGCTCATGGGCTTTAAATATCAAATTTATAAAACATGTCAAATTGACTTGGGGCCCATGGACTTTAAAAATTAAAGTTTTAAAATAAATGGTTTAGAATTTGTACATTCAAGATGGGTTTTGGACCAATGTCATTCAAATTAAAAAAATTGGGTTCACTAATTTCAGGCCGGGTCTCTTATTTTATTCATACTTTGGGTTGGGCCAGACTGGATTTGAGCTAAAAAAACCTTGGACCTAAATCCAATCCGTAAATCACTTTGGGCCTACTACTTGGACCCAAACCCAGCCCAGACCAGCTCAGCCTGAAGTTCAACTTCTCCTGCCCAAAGTATTTGCTACACACATGCACAGAGAGAGAGAGAGAGAGAGAGAGAGAGAGAGAGAGAGATGAAAAGTTTTCGCAACATGTAATGGTCAAGGAAGTCTTGACATTCTAATTAAGAATGAACTACTGTGAAAGTTTGTTTTGCATCATCATAATAACTTCTTCCCTTTTTTTTTTTTCTTTTCTTCCAGATACCTATGCAATGGAGGTTGAACAGGGAAAGACCTACCTCTTGAGAATCGTCAACGCTGCCCTCAATGACGAGCTTTTCTTCGCCATTGCTGGACACAACATGACAGTTGTGGAGATTGATGCAGTTTACACCAAGCCTTTCACCACTCAAGCTTTACTAATCGCCCCTGGCCAGACCACAAACGTTCTCGTCCAAGCCAACCAAGTTCCAGCCCGATATTTCATGGCTGTCAGGCCTTTCATGGACGTTCCTCTGACCATAGACAACAAAACTGCCACCGCAATACTCCAATACAAAGGCATTCCAAACACTCTACTCCCAGTCCTGCCTCATTTGCCTGTACCCAACGACACAAAATTTGCAATGAACTACACCAGCAAGCTTAGAAGTCTAAACTCTCCACAATTCCCAGCAAAAGTCCCCCTAAGTGTTGATCGACATCTTTTCTATACGATCGGTTTAGGAATGAACTCTTGCCCCACTTGTCAGAATGGAACACAACTCACTGCTTCCTTGAACAATATCACCTTTGTGATGCCCCAAATTGGGCTGCTTCAAGCTCATTATTTCAACCTCAAGGGGGTATATAGAACAGATTTCCCTGACCGTCCTCCAACTCCTTTCAATTACACTGGTGCACCACTTACTGTCAACCTTGGAACCTCCTTGGGCACAAGGCTTAGTAAGATTACCTTTAATTCTACTGTTGAATTGGTGCTTCAAGACACCAATCTTCTCACTGTTGAGTCCCATCCGTTCCATCTTCATGGTTACAACTTCTTCGTCGTCGGAACCGGAATTGGGAACTTCGATCCTGCCAAAGATCCGACTAAATATAACTTGATCGACCCTCCTGAGAGAAATACAGTTGGAGTTCCTACTGGAGGTTGGACTGCTATTAGGTTCAGGGCTGATAATCCAGGTACGTTAAGCAGCAAAATGTGAATTATAGCAGTAATTAGAAAAAGGATCTCCTACACCAAAATTACTGTCCCCACACCACAGGCTGACAAGTGATTATTTTATTTTATTTTTCATTTGATGTCTTTTTTGTTGTTGTTGTTGGTAAAACTAACATTCTATTCATAGTACTTGATACAAAATTTAGTATCCTAATGCACTACTCTTTGAAACCAAGGCGGCATTCCATTTGGCCGGTTTATAGGATGCTGACCTTTTAGTCCATGTTTTGCTATCACATTAGCCGCTTTATTTCTCTCTACCAACATCCATAAATTCAATAGACTCAAACTTTGTAAAGAGAATTTTAACTTTTTCAATGCATAGCTTCATTGCTCTAGAGCACTCCTCAAGATTTCCTCTCATAGTGTCTAATTTAGGTACCTATCTTTTCATTTGTACATTATATATGGTTTTAATATATTTATGTAGTTTTAACCCTGTACACCCCTTATTTTGGGTACCTAATTTTTCATTTGAAAACCGTTTTTACAATTTTAACCTTATGGTGGACAGAAAATTTGGGTGTAGGAGATCCTTTATCAAGTAAATAATGCATTGGCACCTATATTGTAGAGCAAATCACTCAATACATATAGACATGCCCGTATTGATATATGAAGCTTACATAGAGCACTTAAATTGCACTCCCACCTCTCACGCTCTTTTATGACTGTATAGGTGTGTGGTTCATGCACTGTCACTTGGAGCTCCACACCAGTTGGGGGTTGAAGACAGCTTTTGTGGTAGAGGATGGGCAAGGGCCAGATCAATCCATTTTACCGCCGCCAAGAGATCTTCCTCATTGCTAAATGTCTCATAAATGTGAACAACTCAATAAGGCACGTGTTTGTGGAGGGCGTTTCTTGTTGACTTCTATAATTTATTTGTCTCCTTCAGAAGTTGTAGGAGGTTCATGGAGGATGAGAATTGAAATTTGAGCAACAAAAATGTGGAAGTGTGTTTGGTTTGTCGACATTATTTGGAGGTCTGTTCTTGACCTATATGTAATAACTTCAACATGTAACTTCGGATTCTTGTGTTTTTCTTTGACAAAATGATCAATTAACTTCATATGCATGATCTCAAGTTCAACCTCAATTATACTAAACTGGGTAGCACTACTGTATCAACCAGGAGGGACCCACTTTCTGTACATCTCACCAAATGATTAAAATGAATCTATCTGTGCCAAAATCTAAGGTTGGCATAACTCAATCAAACAGCTCAGGTAATCATAAACATCTGATCAATTGTTTACTGATGATCTTTACGATAAAAGAATCCAATAAAATGTGCAAGGTAGTGTGAGCTAAGCTCATCAGTAATATTGGATCATTGTTACCATGAAGGAAAACAAGTGCAAAAATGTAGAGCAGATCTTCTGTAACCAAAATTGAGTGTGACCACACCACAGGCTAACACATGGTGTATATAGGGTTAAAAGTATCTAATAAAATACTCAATTCAAAAGGTGGGAATCACACCTATTTGTATGAACTTCGACCGTACCTAATTTTTTTTCGTCCAAAAACTGTTACCAATACCATATTAAAAAGCACTTCATGCTTCAGTGTGTGGTGTATGCGACATTGGTCACAAATTTTTTTTAGGAAATGTTAGAGCAAAATTTATGGGAGGGAATATATTTATTCTGGTAAAAAATATATGAAATAGATGTTCTATCCGGGACACTAGGTGACTTCACATGAAATAAAGTGGGGGTGGGGTTGGATGACATTTCAAATTCCCATCCATTTTATTCCAAATGAAGTCAACTTGTGCCCTGGACAGGGTAAAAAAAACAAATGCTTTATAAAGAATGCGCAAAAATAAAAACAGTGTAAAAAACATGTGTTTTGTCAGAAGTGGGATTTGAACCCACGCCCTCTCTCGAGGACCAGAACTTGAGTCTGGCGCCTTAGACCACTCGGCCATCCTGACAATTGAGTTATTTTGTCACTATATTTATAGTGTACTATAAATTGTAATTCTTACAAGCTATTTTTTCTAATGTATCCACTTTTAATGGCACATGATTGTCTCTAGCATATGCTAGAGGAAAATACATCATCATATTTGGTGTGTTTGACAGCTATCTTATGGAATAGTAGCGGCATAGAAATTAAAGTATGCTCGTCTTACTACATCCAATAGAACAAGTTTTAACACACCAAAGATATTGAAGTGCTTTCCTCTAGCAACAATCCGATCCTTAGCAAATTGACATCAACTCGAATCTTGAGCATAAAAGTGTCCAAAGGTCTCTAGGCTGTAGCACAAGTATGGTTTATGCTTATCAATTCAAGACCTTACTCCGATTGATGAGGTACATTCCAAATATGCATTAGATGATTTAGTTGAAAACCCCCTTCTCAAATGAATAGGCCCTTATAGAAATCCCTTTTTAGGTGAGTCATGATCAAAGTTAAATTAAATTAACGTGTAACAAGTGTCTACAGCATACTTGACACAAATAAATTTAAAACTCTTGTCCAAATTTAGTTGGACTTTTAGTGTATACCATCGCATTTAATGTATATATTTTAACTTACTGCAGAGGAGAGGATCCTTGTTAAGGAAGCAAATGTTCTCTGACCAAAATGAGTGTGACCAACATGTACTCAAACATGCACAACAGGCTGACACACGAATGTGTTTTTGAAATCGGTGCTTCTTTTTTAACACCTAATTTTTTGAATTGCACCCTTGTTTTCTTTTTTTTTTTTTTTTTTTTTATCACTTTTAACCCTATAAACAAACTGTAAACCTGTGGTGTGGTCACACATTGTCATCTAAGATTTGCACAATTGGGTCATGTGCTAGGTAGCATTTAGGAACCTCTACACCTGCTAAAGTATACTCTAAGGCTCAATTTGATTGTCATGAATTGTGTAGAAAAGAAAAGAATATAAAAGAAGACATGTGGAGTTAAATGACAACAAATAGGCGGTTACAAAAATGAGCCACGTTGGGTACAAGACGAAACGGATAAGAAGCTCCATCAGTATTACACTAAGAAATGCATGACCCAATTAGCAAGCGAGATAACCCATGATTTAAATTGAAAAACGGTTAGATAATGAACGTGGAGGAGAAACTGTAGCATCATGGACAAACCTCTATAAATGAGGGAAGAAACAGCGAATAAAACACACTCAATCATTATCAACAAATTACATATCTTATCAGTAGTCGTAGCTTTATATTAGGCATAACAATAGTTCATTCCTATAGTAATTCAGACCTCTTATCTTGGGTGATTCGTTTACACTGCAAAACCAGATTCAACGAAACTCTTCTAGGAGAACGGCATCGGTTAATATGTCTTATTTGCAGAACCAGATTCAACGAAGCTCTTCTATAGAGAAGAGCATCAACTAATCTAACTTATTCGCGAAACCAGATTCAACGAGATGCTTCGAAGAAAAAAAAGTAATGGCTAATTTATTTTGTTTAAAAGATCAGATTCAACGAGGTCTTCCCATTTCAAGAGAATATACAACAGTTAATATGTTGTTCAAATGTATCTCTGTAACTAGCATTGTACTTTGTACTTTCAATTCAGTAAAAAATTTCTTTATACTGTCAGTATTAAGTACTATTGTCTGTTGTTAAAGTCCTCCGTCTAGAGGCATTACTGAATCTGAAATCCTTTTGATAATCCGAATTGGAAAGACTTATATATATGTCGATTTCAGAACAAAAAAATTTTTGTTGACCACCAACAAAAGAAAGAAAATGATCATAAGAAAAACATGAAAAAACCAACTTATCATGGCAATCAGATAGCTTAAAAATGATTTTTTGAGAAATTTTGTCATGACAAAATCTTTTAATTCCATGGCAATGTGATTGGGCCTTAATGCATTCCGAGTGTCCACAAGGTGATATATACTCATTATGATTATGCTAGATACCTTACTAACTTCTTCTTCTTTTTTGACTGTTTTGTCATTCAAATTAATTGATTTTTTTTATCTCAAATTTTCTAGCACTTGTCTTAAGAATTTTAGACTGCTTTTGAGTTTTGGACTCATATCTTGACTGAGCTATATTTGTGCGATTTCTCACACACTTAAATGTAGAAATGAACATTCTTGCATCTCGTTTTAATAAAGACCTTGCTTTGCATCATACACAATTACTTATTCCATCTCATTACTAATTTAACCACAATTTAGAGGCATACAGTTCTAATACAATCAAACAAAAACACGATAAATACTAATATAGCAAACATAAAACAAGCTCATAGCTAGCCTTGACTCCAAAATATACTCTCACTCATCTCATGTATTCAATCCTAACCCCACCAATATTAGTGTTTACTCCCGACCCACCTCGCGGCACCAACGTCACCCAAATGCTCTCATCTCCTTCTGCCTCTAGATCTTCCAACAATTCTGAGATCCCCAGCTTCAGTTTAGTCTTCCTTTCCACTACATCATCGCCCTCGTTCATCACCAAACTCGCACCACGACGCATGTTAACAAAGCTCCCAGCGAACTCCCTGGACTCGGGACCAACTATTGTCTCATCAACCACGTTAACATACACGTCAAACTTAACAAACACATCCTTCTTGACATTAATTCCATACACAACCAAAACCTCTTCTTCTTCTTCTTTCTCCTTCTTGCTTCTTTGGGTTCTAGTCCTATGGACCCTGACTCTTATGGTAGTCTCTAGGGTCCGACCCTCCGGCCCGAAGTCTGCGGACTCGATTTGGCTAGGCAATCTCAACCCATTCTGGTTGTCTCTCATCTTCAATATGTGACGAGCAATCTTTGGTGGCATGGAAGGCTTAGGGCGGGCATTGAGCCAGGGAAGGTCGACCTTCTCGTAAGCATAGCCAAGCTTTGTTATGTCAAGAACATCACGTACTTTGACTCTAACAAGCTGTGAATGCTCATTGTGGAAGAAGAAATGGGAGTCTAGCCAGATGGGGTCAACTATGTCCAGTTTGTTTCCATTGAGCTCCCTCCAAACCTCCCAAAGACGGTCGATGTTCGAATGGTGTGCATAGAACATGGGGTCTCTTGCAGCCGTGAGAAATGATCCAGAGTCCTCTCTATGTGGACTTAAGTTGCTACCAAGCCAACAGTGGACTGTATTGTGGGGAGCAAGCTCTACTGTTCCTGGCCCGTCGCAATAGCCTTCCTTCCCTGGCTTAATAGGACAACCCATGAAAAGCTCAGTCTTCTTTGCACCGGAGACCATTTGGTGGTACATGAAAGGCAAATTTGTTGCAATCTGCTCTTCGTAGCCAAGCCCGGTATCTACATCAGCATAATTAAGATCGGCTATATGAGGTGGAAGATGGTTGTAGTCACGATTTGTATCTATGAAAGAGCCATTCATGTACATATCCGGCATCGACATACCGGCGGGATTGTCCCAATTCCAGAATGGCAATGCGAAGGTGTCATCTCCGATAAGATTTCCAATTATCTTTTCATGGAAGTAGATCATCATGCGGTGAAAGGGGTAGAAGAGCCATGTTCTATGGATAAAGAAGATGGAGTTAGAATTTTGTTGGTTATAGGACCCAGTGCAATAGAGGCAATGCAGGTCAGCGAATCTCTTGAAGCTTCGGGGGTCATCGTAGGGGAGGGACTTCATGATAGAAAGACCCTTATTGTATTTGGCTCTATATTCGTCGTCGATGAGGTAGGCCGGCCGGCGAACTCTGAGGGGCGATGAAGGGTCAGGGAACTGAAAATCAATGAAGGGCTCTTTCAACTCGCTATTTGGTGGGCAACAATAGACCCGGTGACCATCGTCATTGATAGATTCATGACAACTTGTTAGGTTAGGGCTCAACGCATTGCTGCCTTGTTTCTCCTTAGTCGGAAGGTCTAACGTGACCTCATTGCCACTTGAATAGCAGCCTCCTCTTACCATGCTGGCAATAGTGCTCTTGAGCTCCCTGAACAAGTCGGAAATAATACAAAGCAAAATGCCACTATTAGTACTTAGAAGATCTCATAAAATTGAAAATCGTAGAACTTGGGTTTGTTTGATATGGTAGCCCAAGAATTGAATATTTCTGCTTAGGAACATATGCACAACTTTGTGTCAAGTTTCTGTATACGATTCATATTTGATCTGATTAAAGAGTATAAGGATACATATATTTCCGCATCAATAATTAAATATTTGATTCATTTACAAACCTATCAAATACGGGATCTATATTGATCCACTCTAACTTAATATTCATATCTACTTAAGTTAATTATCTGTGTATAAATTGATATTTATTATGTATATATTTAATCAATGGTTATAGATCGATAATTATATTATAATAATATATAGACTTTTTATAATTACCAAAACCCTAATAATAGGAAGCCTGATTACAAACATGATATATGATAAACGAGAAATTATTCATGGAATCTGATATCCGGATACGTAAACATATACAAATAGGAATATATTGTTAACAAAAGATTTTGTAAGAAATCCCACCCATTAATATAAGCATATATTTAAATTCCGAACTCATAAAACAGCTAAGGATTTGGTAAGACAACTTAGAGAGTGGCTAAAGTTGGAATGACATCAGAGCTGACACATCAGTGTCAAAAAGTGAAAAACATCCCCAAAAAAGTGTATATCACTTTTTCAGCGCTGATGTGTCAGCCCTAATTAATGTCATTCCAACTTTAGGTACTTTCTAAGTTGTTGTAACTAATCCCGGCCAGCTCCATAAGACATACCGATAAGCTCAAATAAATAAAATCTAAATAAATAAAACCCAAATCCTATAAGCATTTAAACTCCAAACTCACCAAAAAAAAAAAAGAATCTCGAAGAAGAAAACAACACACCCATGTAAATCTGGGGTCTGCTAGAAGCCTAGAATCCTCCTTTTGCATAGGGGATCTAGAACACCCAAGTGTTCATCTTCTCTTTGTTTACAAGGACAAGATTATAAAGATATACAACAATCTGTCATATTCTTGGGTTTTAATTTCTCCAATCATTCACATTTGAACTTTGAATGTTGGTTGGTTGCTGAACTAAAAATAGAAGATACCGGTTTTCCTTTTAAATTCTTTCTCCTTGTAATGCCAACCAATATGAAGTACACATATCTTAAAACGTAAAACACAGAAATATAGATAATAAGGACTGAAAATGTACGTACGTACCATCCCGTAAGAGAACTTTGCACTTCATGTGAGTCGTGGACGAACAGGTTCACAAACAATCCAGCCAAAATGAAAGCCAAAAGAATTCCATAAAGCCATTGCTTTCCTTCCATGGCTAAGGAACCAAACCCTGCAACACAGGTTAACCGCTCTGCCGGAGCCGGAGCTGGACAATGCGCCGGAGCAAGCTCTCAGCCTCTCGCCGCGCTGTGAGTTATGGCCAACGGAAGCGTTAGGGCTCGTCGATATAAGAATCTGCTGGGTATCCATCTCTATTTATAAGGAAGCAAGACGAAAGAGAAGTCATGAGATAATTAAAATACTACACATGTGATATGTCTTTACACGTAAGAAACCATGTCTTTTTGTATACGTGTCTCTCTGTCGACAATCAGTGCTTCACTCACCAACCAAGGACAAAATTAATGTCATTGATGAGGAAGAAACATGTATTCCACCGGAAAGGATTCCACTATGACACAATCCAATCCTGATAGAGCTCACTCAAGAAATCAAATTCATTGTTTTAAGAAACGGGAACAAATTTTATGTGACCAAAAATTGGTGTAACCATGTGTGACCGTACCACATACTGAAAATGTTGGGTGTATAGGATTAAAAGCTTCAAAGGTGTTCAAATCAAAATGTAGAGGTGTTTAGAAAGAGGCATCAAATTCAAAAGCACATCACACATTGTCACACTAACTATTGGTCACAGAACATTTGTCGCACTAAAAGGCATGCTACTAAAATCCAAGAAAAAAAAAAAAAAACAAGAGATTCAGATTATAATATAGGACCCACAGTGTAATCGGGTGTAATAATATGAATAAAGGAAAAATAATAATTACATAATCACGAGAATAACGTGATGAGTCCAAGAGAGGAGAGATTCACAAAAGTAATCATCAACGTGTTAAATGGTCGACAATTTTGCATTGTGGAGTGTGTGTAACCACTTTGAATTAAAAGAGATTTAGGCTCCTTAATTAACTCTATAACTACACTACAGTGGGTGTATAACATTAATAGAAGACAAAACAAATCAATTCTACAATCAAGAGAGTAGCCTTTAAACCTTAGTTCAAGGAAGTAATCAAGAGAGTAGCCTTAAACCTTATGTCCTCTATTAGTGTTATTAAACCTTAGTCGGCGTAATAACACTAATAGAGGACATAACAAAATAATTGTAGAATCACGAGAATCACGTGAGTCCAAGATAGAAGAAAGAAAGATTTGCAACGTACTTCACACGAAGTGGTCCACCAACCCAAAGCATGGTGGGTTCCATTGAAAGATGATTAAGTTGTATCCCATCACAACCAAAGAAACTTCCCCATTTATAAAAAGTTACTTTACATGTAACCTAGAAATAGAAATATGAGTAGTGCTTCTTTTATGATGGAATTTCTGCAATTGTTTAAACAAATAACATGACAGAAGATAGTATTGTTTCTTTACTAGGCTAGAAATAGAATTAGTGTTTCTTTCCAGCTCTTATAGTAATTTTTTAGCGAATATGACTTTTAGCACAGTTCTGAAAGTGAAACTGAAAAGCAATGAATGAAGCCTCTCAGCTCAGGTCATGGGGACTGGGAGGGCTTTCAAGGTGTATTATAAGCAATTTCTCGTGATTTAAAGAATGCATTATCAATAATGAAAAGGGATCACAACATAGTTATCAAGTTCTGAACTTAAACATTTCCGTTACATTTTGTATCCCCAGGGGATTTGGTCTGCCCTCAGTGAAATGGCTATGGTTCATTCGTAACCAACGGTAGACACGTCACGTTGAAAATCTCCCTCTCAAAAAATGCAAATCATTTTTTCGATTGACACGTGTTCACCACTGATTGTGGGCTGACCATAGACATTCAATAATGGGTGACCAAATCCACGGTGTCTTCACTTCCAAAGAGGATTGGGAACGCTCCCCTTAACTAACGATTAACCACCGCCCCTTGTCAAGGGGTAAGCACATCAGCACTGAAAAGTGATATGTGTCCCCCACCCCCACACACAAAAAAAAAAAAGACGAAGAAGTGTTAATCACTTTTTGCCAGCTAATGTGACCGCCCTTAGCGTTAGTTAAGAAGAGAGTTCCCAAACCTACCTCCTTCACTTCCCACAAGCTGGATGTTTAGCACTAATGCCCCTAGGATTTGGTGTGCTCCTTAACAAACGCTTATGGTCCACCCACATGCAAGAGCAGACACATAGCATCAAAAGGTGAAGATCACACCCTCCAAAAGGTGTAAATCACTTTTTTCATATTGCATATCCGTCCCATCATGTGGGCGGCCCTTATGCATTCATTAAGGGGGAACACCAAACCTGCACAGGCACTAATATGTAGATCCATGGCACTTGATGGTTACATCAGTACCCCATGACTGAAAATGATTGAAGGGGCTTAGATGTCAGTCCTTTCTTGGGTCAAGAACTCATTCAAGGATTTGTAGAGATTTTTAGGTCTTGGCTTGTAGCGTGTGAATGGAAATAGACAAAATATCTCTTGCCCTTCTGTGATTTGGACTAATTTAGGATTGAGATTATGTATAGAGAAGGAATAAGGGGACTGATTTTGATGGTAAGACTAGAATAAGCTGCGTTCGGTGTTGTTTAAAATAAGTGTATTTTTAGCTTAAAATGAGTCGAAAGCTAATTTTTGTATCATTGGCATTCATATAATTATTTTTTAATAAGTAAAAGCTGAAAAACTGCTTTAAGTAAAAAATTTCAATAATCTTCATCTGTTTATTGTATATATTGGATATTAAATTTGTGAAAATAACCACGTGCCTTAAAATTTTATAATAAATAGGCAAGCTCTCTCTCTCTCTCTCTCTCTCTCTCTCTCTCT
>JAOXJP010014073.1:0-17646 GCA_025762735.1 Platanus orientalis | reverse complement strand
CCCTCGCATAGAAAGGGTTGATAACCCTAGAGCCGAAGTGGACGCCTCGATGTCCGTAGAATGGCGACTCCACTGGGGACATGTTTAATCTCCACATGTACAAAAATTAATTTATACAAAATACATGCTTCCACATGTCCACTTGATTTTTTCACTTGTCTGCTTGCTTTCTCACATGTCTACTTGCTTTCTTACATGCCTACTTGCTTTGAATTAGACCTAGGTCACTCCATTAGTTAGATAGGATAATACTCCATCTTTAACAATCACTCTAAATTGCCATGCATATGATTGAAAACATGCTCACATAATTTTAGGGCAGCTTGAACTAGTTAGTAGGACCAAAACTCACATTTGAACAAATTGTATGCAACACATCTCTGTTATTTTACACTTTGCACAAAATGAGTCTAAGAACACAACATTGCACCAATATATCACTCTCATGAGCCCTTATCTAGGTCATTACCCACCAAAGGACAGACATTGGATCACCACATAGGATGGGAACAATGTCTGAGCAGTTGTTGCTATGTCAGTGCAGTCATTCTGAGTTACCCAAGCTAGTTACCACTCTATGGTCTGATCTTTTTCAGTGAGGTGTTTCGACTGGTACACTTCATCTTTCAGAATCTCAAAAAGCATGCATATTTAATCATTTTCAGGTTAAAGTTATTTAGGCTACACTCAATAGCTTAGAGGTCTAGCTTATGGTTTGTTTGCCATGATTTTGATTGATTGCTTGTATGATTGATTAAAAAAGGAACTAGGAATTCATGTCTGATTTTATAAAATTAGTCCAAATTATTTTTTTAGATAATTAAGTCCAGATTTTACCTTCTTATCTAAATTTGATTATCTCTCACCCCTTTTTCATAATATATGTAAACATGGTAGCATAGATTGTGTAGACATTCCACAAGTAGAACAACAAATAAATGAAACTATGAAAGAATAAAGAAAGTGAATAAAATCCATCCTCAAGCAACTAAAATATATAACTAATCTGATGTCCAAGCATCCATTCAAGTAAACAAAATAAAAAAGAGAACTTCTGAACATGTCCAATTCATCCAGGGTAAACATGTACAACCCATCAACCAAAAAGTCTTTAATTACATCTCTAATGAATAAAAGAAGAAAGGAAAACAAAAAAAGAAGAAGTCTAATCCTCCAATCACTCGTCAGAATTGCTGCCTACATAGTCCACTATCCCCTTCTTACCCATCTTCTTCTTCCTAGAATAGGAGTGGTCTTTGCCTCAACATGAGGCCTCTGTACCACGAGTCCCCGAAGCACTCTACCTAGGCCTGAGAGGACTATCGTCAATCTATAGAGGAGTCACTATCACCACACCACTAGGTACCAGTGCTGTATGTACCTTGGGCTCTCTCCCAGTCTTAGGCTCTCTTGTCACCTACTCTCCCTCAGCCTTAGGCTCTCCTATAGGCTGCTCTCCCCCAGTCTCAGGCTCTCCTGTCACCTGCTCTCCCTTAGCCTCAGGCTCTCCTATGGGCTGCTCTCCCCCAGTCTACTCTCCCCCTAGTTGCTCTACCTTAGGCTCAACAAATGGCATCTCAGTGTCTTTAGCAACACCTCATATCTCCCCTGGAATGGGGATCTGTCTTTGTAAACATAAAACATAAACACACATGTCAGAGCTTGTAAAAAAAGAAATGCTTAAAAGAAATGCAAACAACCCTATGTCTTTATCTCCTCTATAGTTACCCCTTGGGTAGCCTTTAAGGCAAAAACCTTAGTCAAGTGGGCTTGATGCTTTTGCCCCACTAGGGCAAAGCACCTAGCCAACTTCTGAAGGGCACTAAGGTACACCTCCCTAGAAACCTGCGTAAGTACACAACACTTTGTCAAAAGAATGTTAAAATGCACAAGTCTTTTAAATTTAATTACTCAAACAAGATTAAAACCATACTTGAGTCGTCGCCTCAAGAGGCACCTAACCTTCGGGAAGTTCAGCCTCTGGTAAGGGCTCCTCAGTGACCCCACCCTCAAGGTCAGTCACGGGCACCACCTTAGGAATCATGCCCATCAAGTCTGGCTATGCAAGGGGAACTCTCCTCTTCCTCCCTCTCCGAGCATGAGGTGCTGGCTCCTCTCCTAGTTGTGCTTCTCCTGCTTGTCCAAAATCAAACAAACCAAGGTTGAAAGAAAAAAAATAATAAAATAGAAAGAACAAATGTTTTCAAAATAAAATAAAAAGTGAACTCACCTGAGCCTCAATAGGACTACCCAATGACCCACAAGTCTGAGTAGCCCACCACTTGCTATAGTTCCTGGCCCAGTCTAGGAACGCAGAGGCCTCAATGCCTGTATCCCTCCTCCTAGTCTCTCCCTTCGTATCAATCACCCCTGGAGGCGAGTGTGGGACTACAAATTCCTCTACTCCTACCCCCACCTGGCGCTAACACCTCTCCCTGAGGTACATGGTAACCTCGCCTAAAGCCACCAACATAACCCTTTGATGGGACCAATCCCAAGCAGAGGTTTGAACCAAAGCATGCCCCTCTTCCAAAGCCCAACAAGCTCATGGGTGCCACTTGACCTATATAAAACACAATGAAGTTAAACAATGATAAAAAGGAAAGAGAAATGAAATTAATTAATTGAACCAAAGTTTTGTGTATTCACCTGATCAGCAGTCAACAGATCTAGGTCACGTCAAAAACCCGAAATGGATCTCCGGGTCTTGTGATGGGTGTGGGTAACCTTCCACCTCGCCACACAGGGGAAGTAAAATACCTCCTTGCCTCTCCACCTAAGGGCCAAGGAAGAGAAATGCTCGTAGCACCACACCTGCAAAAGAAAAGTTAAAATCATATATATCCAACTAAAATATAACAAAACAAGTTAGAATAAATCATAGAAACTAAAAAGAAGGGAAGTAAATCATACATCCCATAAGAAGCACAACCCTACAAAAGCATGAGGGCCTTACCCAGAAGAAATCTTGCTCATGTTGGTGTACATCCACTTAAGGGCGGACCTACCCTAACTCCATGTGGCCACGAGGTCTAGGTCCTCCAAGGCCAACAATAAGTGGAAGTAAACTCTATCGCTCTTCCCACAGAAAATAGAGCAAGTCAGCATATAGATCAGAAAGGCTCAGGTAGAGAACGCAATCTCTGCTGGCGAGCTCTGGTTGGTGGTCCAGACGTAGTCATTCTCGAACCAGGATGGGAGGACACCCTTGGTACCCTTATAGTATGTCATAGGCTGCAGCCTTATGCATCGAGCCAGCAACTCTGGGTCAAAATCCTCTTAGCTCGGTGGAGGGGTACCATCCATAGAGAGCCCCATCATCATGAAGAAATCTATCAGGGGCATCCCGATATCTCCCATTGGAAGGTGGAAGGTGCGTGTGATGGGAGGCCACCTCTTTGCCAATGATACCAGAAGGGCTCTGTCAGCCTGTTCACTGGCAAGTTCAAAAAATGGCCAAAGCCCATGGCCTTCACCCACTCCTAGACATTGGAGCACATTAGCTTCCATAAGCCTAGAACCCTTGACCAAGAGCCGTGGCACTTCACTCTCCCTCTAGCCTATAAAGTAAAACATGTTAGAACAATGTGTAGGAACAAAAATAATAAAAAATAAAAATAAAAAAGAAGCAAAAACATCAAAAACAACAAATTTGTCTCTCAAGCTTAATGTCTGTTTTCTAGGCCAACGCCTGTTTTTAGGCCAATGTCTAATTTTGAAGCCAACACCTATTTTTTTTTTTTTTTTAACTCAGAAAAAAAGGCATTATGCCTCTAATTCAAGGCAGTGATTTTCAGGTGTTGGAAAACCTAAAAATCACCAAAAAATTTGTAAAAACCTATTCTAAATCATCCCTAAATCAAAATCAAAGCAACATAATTCTATTCTAATGATTAAAAACCTAATAATGTAATGAAATCTAAAAGTAAAACAAAGAATAATAAACCAATAGCAAGCAAAAAGCATTGAATTAAGACAAAATCAAAGAATATTCAAAAACTCATAAAAGCCAAAAAAAAACATGAAAAAAATTCAAAAACTCACCTCATCCGCCACAAGATTCTTCCATAAAGCCTTCTCTTATGCCGAGAGAAGCGGGAAGTGGCGACTTGATCCTCCTTGACTCATTGTTGATGATGAAAAAGATGAATTTTTGTCAAAAAGTGAAAAAGGAATAATGGAAAGCACTGTGGGGACCTCTCCTACAATTAGTAACTGAAAATGGCAACATGAAACATAAAAAGACAAAAGACTCAACCATGGGTCATTTAAACTTGTAACTGTTTTCAACGCCTGATTATGCTCCCAACGCCTAATTTTTAATTCAATTAAAAATCAGTCATTGAGGCAAAAATCAGGCATTAAGTATTTTTGCCTATAGCTGTTCCAACGCATAATTGTTCTCTCAACGCCTGATTTTTAATTGAATTAAAATTCAGGTGTTGAGGAAAAAAAGGGCGTTAGGCTTAAATTCTGTAGAATGTTATTTTCAGCTGTAAAATGACATTTCTAACCCTATATTCATGCTTGTGATTACAGACATGGCCCATAAACTCATGCAATTGGATGCATATTCTACCATCTCCGTAAACTTCATATATACCCTAATTACCCTTCCCCCTGAAGAACGAGGAATTTAGAAAAGTCAAAGCCGGTTAGGGGCAACATTGGCCTTAGTCCGAATCAACCTGGATTGGCCATTGATAGAGGTAGACATTTCCTTCTGGGATCCTACATCTATGGTTTTCTGCTTTGGAGAACAAAAGCTCATGCCACTATTAAGGAGTTCGTATCTTTCTTAGATTAGGAACATTGTCTTGGTATCAACGCCATAATCCCAACTCACAAGCCTAGCTACCTGAAAGGCTTCCATACATTGGAAATATCCAAAGCTTCCCTGCCCAAGGAAGCTATAGGAGAGTATTTGCATTTCCCTTTTGACCTCCTATTGGAAAAAGGTTGGAAGAAAGTCGGCGATTTCAACAACCCCGTCAAGTTCAAAGCATTCACTCTAGTTTTTTTAGGACAACTTTTGCTATCACATAGTCGCCATCACATCAATGGCATCTTACTCGACATGTTAGATCAACATCTACAGAAGAAGACACTCACACCTATGATCATCTCAGAGACTATCTCTATTCTCTCGCATTGTGCCCGACATCCCAAAGGCTGACTATACAGTTGTCTGACTTTCTTGTAAGCTTGGCTATGAGAACATCTATCCATCCTTGCATCCTTCTCGGCTTATGTGTCACGAGATCTGACCCCTACACAGATCCACATCAAAAGCCGACCTTTGCCAAATAGAGCAACCACATCAGGATATCAGAAACTACTAGCTACCATGCTTCTTGAACAAATCACTTGGCGTGTGATGTGGCACAAAGCATGCTACCCACTCCTTGCCACCAAAGACTGCACATACATGGTTATCACAGGAGTCCATCAGAGCACTCCCTATGTACCCATACACACTCTTCGGTAATTGGCACTTAGGTAAGATCTCTTCGACTTCCCTATAGTCTTTGAAGACATATACAAACTTGATCATTGTACATCCAATCATACATGGTCTACATTAGCCTCTTTATGGGATAGCTCAAATACTAGAGTCTCAGGACATCCATAGCTAGTATCTGCAAAGATATAGGCTATGACACCAATCTATGCGTATTGGCTTTTGCACAAGCCTCCACTACAACCTGCTACACCCTCAGTATCTACCTCCTCGAACAAGAGCCAATGCACCAAATCAACATTGTCATCTCATACAGAGCTTTCTCACACTCAAATAGAGTACGAGCAAGCATTGTCAGATTGAGCCAAGGAGTGGGCTTCACATGCCCAAACCAAGCTACCGTAGAAGCTGAGATACTTTTATGTACAGAGGCCGAGGTCTCGTGTGAATGTACCCAACATTAGAATGAAACTCAAGCAAAGCTCATTCACTCACTAAAGAGTGAGCTCTTTCAACAATTTAGAAAGGAATTCGTTGGCTCCCTCCCTTTTCAAAAATTGTGATACACAATTTCCCGCCTTTTTATAACAAAAAATAACAAAGAAACCAAAATACCCCCACTTAAACAAATAAAAAATGCCTCATGTGTCCCATGTATCTAAAATTGGAAATAAAACCCCAAAAAATAAAAAAAATTACAAATAAATATACATGTGGTCTATCACAATCTCAACCAACGAAAACTCTAAGTGGGTTCCACATGTATGATATAAATGTTAAGTACTCCAATGAGTCTAGAATCTACCACAACTTGACACGTAGCTCTCTTTGCATCTCTTACTTGATGTAAAGGTTCAAGGTAACCTTTCTTCTATGATGGTACACCCTAAGGTTGCCCTATGGGAAGATGTCTTCATCAGAAAAGTAAAGATTTAAATTTATGGTTATCGATTTAGTACCTCTACAAACCACCTGGGAGTTCATGTCAAACATGCTAATAGAATTAGTAGTTGAATTGTCTTAAATTTATAAATAATAGAATTTTCTTATATTTAAAAACATAAGAAAAATGAAAAGGTTTACATATAACAACAAGGTTGGCAAATAATGCGCCAAGAATTACCCATAAAAATTTAGCAAGTTAAATCTAATTTTATCCACAAAACATTTACATCAAAAAATGATAAGAGTATGTTAATGTATGTCAATCCCATAGACAAATCAAGTACTGGTCTATCTCTTGTAAATGTCCTATATCCTCATAAGTTCAAGACATGAAAACAAGGTGGACCAAAGACTTGAAGAAGAGATTGGAGATTACATCGGATTTTCCCACACCAATCAAGGTAATGAGCATGCATTGCATAGCATTTTAAGACCTTAAAATGAACAGAGACATGGTGGTAAATCCCTCTCAAAACCTAAGAGAAAATGACCTAAAGACTAAGCCCTAAGAGTTCCAAATATAGGCCTTAGCAAATCTTAGGTCATGATCGATCAGAGATTTCATGATCAATCATGGTGTGATCGATCACAACCTAGATTTGGGTCCCGACTGAGACACCTGAGGGCCATGCCCCATCTACCATGATCAATCACGAGTAAGATCATAGATCCCATGATTGATCACAGATCTTGTGATCAATCACGAGATGCCTAGGCATATGCGTATGATTCTTGATCGATTATGAGATCCTTGATCGATCATATGTCATGATCGATTATGGGGGCGTTTCGGATTAATGTAAATTTTAATTCCCCCCATGAAATTTTTTTAAAATTTGAATATGGTTTTAAGAAAATCGAGGGCTAAAAAGCCTTATCCATTTTCAAAGATTTAAATCAAATGGTCATGGGGGCTCTACCTCCTTATAAAAAGGAAGTTGCCTATTTAGGGAAACACATCAAGAAAGCTAGATTATATTGAAAGTTTATCAATTTGAGAGCTTCCTCTTTGTAGAAAATCTCCGTTATCTCACTGTTATTGATCTTGAATAGCTAATACTTCCTTCAAGAATCACTCTCTTTCTCTCCTCTTCAAGTACAAGCTATTTCTATTGAGGAGAACTTATGGTGAGCCCACTTTTAGAGGGAACCCACACTTAGATGAGCTCAAGAAGCACTAGAGCCAAGAGCTTGAGGTTTGTGAGTAGCTAAGGCAAACTAGCTCAATAAGGAGCACCCCACTTTGTGCAACTAGAAATATCAATCAACTTATGGTAATATTTGCTTTATTTTGCAGTCATTTTTCATTATTGAATTTCTTTGCTTCTGTCAGAGACATCAAAAACTTGACTACATCTGTTGGAGACACTATAAATAATACACACTCGCCGAAGACACTGAGTGTTATTGTGTAACTAGCTTTTGAGCAAGTAGTTGGGTTTTGTATGTTTTAATGTAGGTTGTAATAGTACCTAAATGAAATATACCTAAGCTCAATGGTGAGCTTTAGAAGAGTGGACATAAGCCATCGTGTTGAATCACTATAAATCTCTTGTTGTGGATTGAGTGTGTGATTGCTTGTCTCTTTACTTTTTGGCACACTACTACTCTTGCACATTACTTATTTGTTAAATTACTGGAGTAGATACTTTGTAGCACACACACATTTGTGTTAAGGTAAAAAATTAAAATCAATTTAAAATAAATCCAAACATTTACAAGAAGGGGTAAGACACTTTTTAATATCCTATTCACCCCCTCTAGGATAACTTTATAGGAATTTCAATTGGTATTAGAGCCAGGTTACTCTCATAGGGTTTAACATCCCAAGTTAAATCCTAGAAGGCTAGAGAGGATAGTGGTATGTCCATTAGTACACCTGTATTCTTTCAAGAAAGTGATTACTGGTATTGAAAATCTAGGATGAATATCTTCCTCAATGCATATGACTATAGAGTTTGGAGTGTAATAGTCGATGGCTATACACAACCCGACAAACCATGAAGTGAGTGGACTCCCACCGAAGTGGATGCACACAAGTTCAACTTTAGGGCCTTAAATGCCATAGTAAGTAGTTTAGCCCCTGATGAGTTTTAGATGATTGATCATCCAAAGATGGAAAAGGAAACCTTGAAGCTTCTCTCCATTACCCATGAGGGTACGAGTGCCATAAAGATGTCCAAGCTTCAAATGTACATGACATAACTTGAAGCTCTTAGGATGGAGGAGGATGAAGAAATCTCTCAATTCAATTATGAGTTGTATAACTTGGTAAATATTATGAGAAATCTAGGAGAGGATCAACCAGAGTCAAAAGTGATCCGAAAGGTGCTTAGATTACTCCCTAAAAGGTTTAGACCCAAAGTGACCGCCATTGAGGAAAGTAAAGACCTAGAGATTATGAAACTAGAAGACTTGATTAGCTCACTCCAAATATTTGAAGCAGCCATTAAGAAACCTACCAAAAAGAAGGGAATTGTCCTTAAGGTAGAAGAACCCATCGAGTCAAATGAAGATTTGGAAGATGACTTAGCCCTAGTGGCAAAGAAGTTCAAGAAGTTCTTTAGGAGGAATACAAGGGATTACTCCAAGAACAAACAAATAAAAAGATCCTTTTTGGGGTATAAGAAGAAAATTGATTTCTTTAAGGAGCCTCCCATTTGCTATGAGTGTAAAGGGAAAGGACACATTGCTAAGGATTGTGGCAACAAAAAGAATAAAAATAAATCTAAAGGCAAGGCCATTGATGCAACATGGAATGGTGAATTTGTGGCTTTAGAACATGAGTCTCAAAGTAGTAAGCTCCCTCACAAGAGATTAAAGCCTTCATGGATTTTGACACTCCTATGATCTCACTTTTGGACACAAGTGGCTCTAGTAGTGAGGATGAGGGAGATGATGAAGAATAGGAGGAGATATATGATGCACAAGAGACATTCGATGACCTTTTTGTACAGAGTGTTGAGTTGGGGAAGAAGAATAAACAACTGAAGAGGGAAATCATAAAGTTAACCAAAAAGTAAAAGTTTTTTAAAGACACTATCTCCACTCTTCAACAAGTGTCTTCTATGGAAAGCGACAATGAGAATGAACTTCCCAAAGAAAATTACTTGCTCATATGCGCTAAGAAGGAATTGAGCTTAAAGATAATAGAACTAGAAAAAAAGCTTATTGAAGCTAAAATATTTCTAAGCTTAGAAAATGATAATAGGAAACATGAAAAAAGAAGACTTCTTAAGGACAACCAAAAATTATCTAACAAAGTTCTTGAGTTTGAGGAGAAGCTCGAAAAGGTTGATGAAGAGAAGGATGAGTCTCATAGTGATGACTCAATCATCTAAGAGTTAGAGGACTAAATCAAGACTCTAAATGAAAGGAACAAAGATTTGAACTTGACTTTTGCTCAACTTACAAGAAAATCCCTTGATTACCTTAAACAAATCAAGTAACTTAAAGAAGATAGAGGAAGAACATCTCAATGCTTGCCTCGGGGAATTAGCAGTTTGAGAAAGTGCTTGCAATGGGTATGGAGTATGGGGACATAACCGGATTGGGCTACAACTCTGAGGTCAATGCCTCATCCTCCACACAAAGGCCCAAAAATAGCTTTGTTAAAGCCAAAGGATCTACTCAACCACCTCCCCAACCTTTCAAGAAGGAAAATGAGAAGGTAGAGCCACAAAGATCTTATCAAAGGTTAAAGAAGGTTGAGAAGAAAACATCTACCTCACTCAAAGGTAAAGCTCCTATGAGTCAAGATAGAGATTGGGAGGGATCTATACAACCCTAATCAAGATCCTATGCACAAGTGATTGGTAGTATACCTTAAACCAACCAAGCCTCTTCCCCTAGAGGATTCCTAGGAAAGAACAAACCTTATTCCTATGCTAAGGAGACATGAAATAAGTTCTAAGTCAACAAGGCCTCCAAATCAAGAAGATTCCAAGGAAATGCCTCTACTTCTAGGATGATTAAGGGATAACCTTGTCAAAATTGGCAACATAGAAGAACCCAATAATCCTTTTACAATGAATTTTCTAGAAGGAAACCACTACAATCCCATGATTCTAGAAGGCCTCAATTCTTTTGCTACTATTGTGGCTTAGAAGGGCATTTCAAGATGGATTGTAAAAAGATGGCCATGACATTAAATCCCAAAGAATGCAATCTAGAAAAATGCAAAGTGAGAAAAATGTCAACAAAAGAAACCATTTTCAAACGGTTGAAATTAAAAACTTTCAAAGAAAAAGGATTTAGCCCAACAGCATAGTATCAAAAGGAAAACCTCTAAACCTACCAAGGTTAAGAGAGTGTGGGTAAGAAAGGATGACCCAAAATGTTTGGTCATTCACATGGCACTAAGAGCTAGAAGCTCATCAAGATGGTATTTTGATAGTGGGTGTTCAAGGCATATGTCTGGCGAGAGGGAACTATTTGTCTAACTTGAGAAAACTTAAGGTGGATACATCACATTTGGAGATGGAAGCACTGCCAAAATTTTTGGGCTAAGGATCATAGTAACCCCTAGTATACCATAACTCACTGAAGCCTTATATGTGCAAGGTCTAAAGCACAATTTGGTGAGTATTAGTTAAATTTGTGACAAGAAATTCCTTGTTCAATTTGGCAAAGATGGGTGTGCCATCAAAGAATCTAACAATTGAAAAATACTTGCCAAAGGTGTAAGGAGTAGTGACAATTGTTATGTCATAGATCCTCACCCTCAAGTGATGGACACAGGTCTCATATTCCAACAAGATGAGACCAACCTTTAGCACCAAAGATTACGCCACCTCAACTTTAGGGATCTTTCCAAACTTAGCAAGAAGGGGATAGTCACGGACCTCCCCCAACCTAAGTAATATTGACCACCCCTTGTGTAAAGGCTGTCAAATGGAAAACAAACTAGAGTCTCTCACAAGAAGACTACCATAATAGGGACTTCTAGACCCCTAGAACTTATCTACATAGACTTAGCCAATCCCACTCGAACGGAGAACATTGGTGGAAAGAAATACTTCATGGTGGTGGTTAATGATTTCCCTAGATTTACATGGGTAACATTTCTAAGAGAGAAATCCAAGGCCTTCAAGGAATTTCTTCACATTTGTAAGATAAGTAAAGAAGGAGCTAACTAGCAAGGGCATTCGAAGTGACCATGGAAGGGAATTTGAGAATTATAAATTTTCAACTTAGTGTGAAGAGTTGGGAGTGAAACATGAGTTTTCAGCCCTTAAAACTCCTTAACAAAATTGAGTGGCTGAAAGGAAGAATATGACTCTTCTTAATATGGCTACGTCAATGCTCACAAGCAAAAAATTTAGCCAAGAGATTTTGGGCTGAGGCAATTAGCACTATGTGCTATGTCTCAAACTGTGTCTATCTTAGATTAGGAACGTAAAAAACTACTTACGTGGAGAGAAAAAAGCCAACTGTTAAATACTTTAAAGTATTTGACAACACTTGTTATGTCATTCAGGATAGAGAACATCTTGGCAAGTTCGATAAAAAGAGCGATGAAGCCATGTTCTTAGGATACTCTATTACTGTAGAGCCTACCATGTCTACAACATAAGGACTCTCACAGTGGAAGAATAAATTAATGTAGTGTTAGATGATCATGAGACAACTCAAGTGTAAGGTGACTTGTCTGTTGTGTTGTCTGATCATGAGAATGATAGCTTATCTCACTTGAAAATTGAGAGATCCCAAAAGGATAAAGAAGAAAACTCTTCTCAAACTAGTTTCGAGGATGATGTTGAAGAAATTCAACCTCAACCCAAGAACAAGAGACTCACTAAGGGTTTATCATGAGATGACATTATTGGTGATCCCAACATGGGAGTGAAGACTAGGAGACAAATTGAAAATGTCATTAGTCATCTTTGCTTCACATCCAAGATTGAGCCAAAATGAATCAAAGATGCCCTAAATGATCCAGATTGGATCATGACCATGCAAGAGGAACTAAATCAATTTCAAAGGAATGATGTGTGGTTCTTTATAGAAAGGCCATCTGACAAGAATTTCATTGGTACCAAATAGATCTTCAAGAACAAACATGATGAACATGGTATAGTGACAAGGAATAAGGCTAGATTTGTTGCAAAGGGGTATGCCCAAATAGAGGGTATTGACTTTGAGGAGACATTTGCCCCTGTTGCGTGCCTAGAGTCCATTAGGTTTCTTTTATCCATTGTATGCTACCTAAAATTCAAACTATATCAAATGGATGTAAAGAGTGCATTCCTAAATGTGATTCTCCAAAAAGAAGTATACGTAGAGCAACCAGAGGTATGAAAGACTCACTAGATTTCTTCTTGATAAACATATATAGGCTCAAGAAGGCTCTTTTTGGGCTCAAATAAGCTCCATAAGCTTGGTATGAAAGACTCACCGGATTTCTTCTTGATCACCATTTTGATCATGGAAGTGTTGACAACATACTTTTCATCAAAAACAAAATAGTCATATACTCATTGCTTAAATATATGTAGATGATATCATTTTTGGGTCCACCAATGAGGAGATATCTCATGTTTTACCCAAATAATGAAATCGAAATTTGAGATGAATATGAAATGAGAACAAAGGTTCTTCTTAGGTCTTCAAATGAAGTAAATCAATGATGACATCTTTTTGAGCCAAACCAAGTTTGGAAAAGACCTTGTTACCAAGTTTGGCTTACAAAAATCCAAACTTGTTAGCACACCCAATTAGCACAAGTGACAAGATTGCTAAGGACCTTGAAGGAGCCGAGGTCAATTCCACCTACTATTAGAGAATTATTGGGAGTTTTCTCTACTTAAATACAAGCAGACCGGATATCTCCTTTAGTGTAGGTGCATGTGCTGGATATTAAGCTACCCCTAAAGAGTCACATCTCAAGGTAGCTAAGAGGATCATCCGATATGTCTATGGGACTGTGGACTTTGGGTTGTGATACCTATTTGATGTGACATCTGAGATAGTGGGATACTTAGATGCTGACTGGACTGGTGATGTGAAAGATTGTAAGAGCACGAGTGGAGGTTTCTTATACATAGGCATTAATCTTGTTTCTTGGCATAAAAAGAAACAAAGTTTCATCTCATTGTCAACTGCTAAGGCTGAGTACATTTCAAATGGTAATGGATGCACCCAACTCTTGTGGATGAAACAAATGTTAAAAGACTATGAGTTGGAGCAAGGCACCATGAGTCTATTTGTAGACAACAAGAGTGCTAACGACATCTCCAAGAATCCTATCCAACATTCAAGGACAAAGCACATTGACATTAAACACATTTTCATCTACTAATTGGTGGAAGAAAAGGCTGTGTCCTTAGACTATGTCAAGATTGAAGATCAATTTGTTGATATGTTAATCAAACCTTTTGATTCAAAGAGGTTAGAGTATCTTCGGAGTGCCATTGATCTATGCACCATTTAGGGAACCCTTTTGGGTTTTCCAAGCATAGGATGTGCATGCATAAGAGAGTCAAGGGTCAAGGAAGCTGGGTTTCATGAGTGACCATGGTGTGTGGATCCACACCTCAAGAATCTAGGTTTTTATGCTCTAGCCTAAGCCCCATGATTGATGACAAGATCTATGATCGATCACGATCATGAATGATTACTCCCTGATAGATCATAGATCTTGTGATCGATTAGGAGGGAAAAATTGGCAAAAACATTGCATGTAATTTAAAACACTTGCCCGTCAGTTTTTCCTTCATTTCTCTCTCGTGTGTTGGTATTTTTTTGCTTCCTAAAGGCCTCACATCATGTTTATTGCTCTTCCCTCTTCAAACCCTAGATCTCTTTGCTTTTCAATGGCTCCCAGGATGAAGAAAATCACCAACAAGTTGTTAAACTCTCAGGGTGATCTTTCCTAACCATCTAGGAACCCTAGGAAGCGTCCAATGGTTTCTTCTCCACTATGAAAATGATCCAAAAATAGGAATGATATGTCATACTCCCCTTGTCGTGATGCCACAAGTATGGAGAGATATGAGAAAATCTTCTTCAAGAGGTCCATCATAAATGAATGGTATGTTAAGGTCGATACTCTCTGAATGGCTTGCTTTTTGGGCAACATCAAGACTTGTCGATGGCTCCCGATATTCTCTATGAAGGGACCCATCTAGGAAGAAGTGATTCGAATATTTTATGCTAATTTCCTTGACATTGATCATGATCAGTGCTCCTTCAAGTTTATAGTGAATGGAGTGCCCATCTATGTCAGCCCAGACAATGTGGCTAGTCTTTTTGGTGTTTCTCGTGTCACCAATGAGCCCATTATTTTTCCAATCCATAAGCTCTCCATGGAGCAGAAGGGTGATCGAGTCCAGTGATTATGTGGTCAGTTTGTTCTCTGGTCTAAGAATCTCAAGCATGGGGATTGTAGGCCAATGGTAAAAGTCCTTCACTGTATCTTCACCTATAACATCCTTCCCACCACACCTAAGAGTGACCTCACCGATGAAACTGCCTATCTTATTGATGTCATCCTTGACTCACAGAGGATAGACATTACCTTGATCATCTGCTACATGATGATCAAAGCTTATGAGGCTAAACACTCTACTTGCAGCCTACCTTACCCCACTCTCATCACACACATCATGACAGCTGTAAAGGTTCCCTTCATGGTGGTTTCCAAAGGCTAAGAGAAAGGCCCTGCAATTGGTGATGGGACCCTAAAGCTTATGGGTCTCATAACAAAAGATGAGGGTGGGTTATCCTCTGGCATCGGTATCCAACTAGGGCTAACTTGAGCTTGATTTGTAACAGTCAAGTCCTCTATTATAAGACTTCTCCACACCCTGGTGCACAAGGTCACTAAAGTTCTGAAGAACCAACGGACTCTTGCCTCAAACCAAAAGCTCTTGACGGCCGGTCACAATGCCTACCATCTAGATCATCCACTATAGATTGAGTCTGTCTATTGTTCAGAGAGTGACGTGGATCCTAAACCTGAGGATCACTTTGATGTGTCTGGTGTCTAGTTTCAAGAGGACCCTCAAGAGTTAGATGAGGAGATTGATGCTCGTGAGGAGCAACATGCAGAAGAAGAGATTCAAGAATAAGATGATGATGGTGATGAGGATGATGATGATGGAGATGAGGATGGTGATGAATGGGAAGATGAAGAAGATATCCGGGATGATGATGAGAATCTTGATAACCCCGAGTACTAGGGGGATTGATGAGATCTTGAGTGGTTACCTAGTATCCATGCCTAGTGTGACATTATGTTTATTTGTAGATGGATATTTAAGCCCATAGGGCTTTAGTTGTTTGAGGCTCAGTTTTTTTAGTATCACATTGCCTAGGGGAGTCTCCTAGTTTTTTTAATGTAGCCTCTAGGGCTTGAACCTTAAGAATGTAATTTCATAGTTCTTTATTTAATTGTTCTTGCCCAATTTCTCTAAATTCTTGTTTGGTTTGTCATTTGCATAATCTATCTCTTGTCAATTCTTTAAAAAAAAAGGGGAGAATTAGTTTAAATTCACATGATTGTCATGGTTAAGTGGTGTGAAAGTGAGGGGGAGTCCACTTCACATGTAGGGTGAGTAGCACTCAAATAGAGGGAGCAACCACTAACAAAAACCTAAAACTTTATAAAACTTTTAAATTTAAAACACCTACTTGTATCTCATGTAATTGCTATTTATCATGTTTATATCTTGTTCTATTGGCATGAGAAAGGTGTTTGTTGTGTGGTTGTGATTGTAGGGCTTATGACTCAAAGCACATGACATGAAGACTAGAAAGTCGAGTCTTATGTTACTTTAAGTCCATGTAATTTGGGTCTTGGAAAATTAATCTACTAATTTCTAATCAATGTATTTGGGTTTTTCCATGGAATTGACAAGGGGGAGATTGTTAATGTATGTCAATCCCATGGACAAACCAAGTAGTGGTCTATGTCTTGCAAATGTCCTATATCCTCACAAGTTCAAGACATGGAGACAAGGTGGACCAAAGACTTGAAGGAGACCAGAGATTATCTTGGATTTTTCCACACCAACCAAGGTAATGAGCATGCATTGCATAACATTTTAAGACCTTAAAGTAAACATAGACATGGTGGTAAATCTTTATCAAACCCCAAGAGAAAATAGCCCAAGACCAAGCCCCAAGAGTGCTAAATATAGGCCTCAACAAATCTCAGGTCATGATCAATCAAAGATCTCATGATCGATCATGGCATGATCAATCACGGATCTCGTGATTGATCATGACTCAGATTTGGGTCCCAACTGAGACATCTGAGGGCCACGCCCATTTACCGTGATCAATCAAGAGTTAGATCGCGGATCCCGTGATCTATCATAGATCTCATGATCGATCACGAGATGCCCAAGCAAGTGAGTATGATTCGTGATCGATCAGGAGATCCATGATTGATTAGAGATCTCATGATCAATCACGGGGGCATTTTAGATAAATATAAATTTTAATTTTCCCATGCAAATTTTTTGAAATTTGAACCCCATTTTGCTAAAATCGAGGGCTCAAAAGCCTTGCTCATTTTCAAAGATTTAAATCCAATGGTTATGGGGGCTCCACCTCCTTATAAAAAGGAAGTTACCTCTTTAGGGAAACACATCAAGCAAGCTAGAGATTGTTAGAGAGTTTTACCAAATTGAGAACTTCCTCCCTTCTATCACTGTTATTGAGCTTGAATAGCTAATAATTCCTTTAAGAATCACTCTTTCTTTCTCTTCTCTTCAAGGACAAGCTATTTCTATTGAGGAGAACTTATGGTGAACTCACATTTAAAGGGGAATCCACACTTGGATAAGCTCAAGAAGTACTAGATCCAAGAGCTTAAGGTTTGTGGGTAGCTAAGGTAAACTACCTCAACAAGGAGCACCCCACTTTGTGCAACTGGAACATCAATCAACTTATGGTAATCTTTGCTTTAGTTTGCTTTCATTTCTCATTATTGACTTGCTTTGCTTCTGTCGGAGACACCGGAAGCTTCCGCCGGAGACATTGGAAGTAGTACACACTCGTTGGAGACACCGAGTGTTATTGTGTAATTTGCTTTTCAACAAGTAGTTGGGTTTTGTATGTTTTAACCTAGTGTAAGCACCCAAATTTTGTCTCGGGTCATGTGATGACATAAGGTTAGTATAACAATTATTAAAGGGCAGAACATTGAACACCCTTAGCTTAGGAAGAGCCAACCTGAACCCTAGAAGGTTAGTCACTCCTGGGAAAGTCTTTTCAAATGTTCCAGACACAAA
>JAOXJP010014062.1:0-17647 GCA_025762735.1 Platanus orientalis | reverse complement strand
TGAGAAAAAGGGGTGAGAATCGAGGGTGGAAGTCTGGGAAGACTAAGAGAGATCTGGAGGGGGAGAGTAGTTCCTCCAATCACATACCTGATACGTTGGCAGGGTCGTTTGATAGCATGAACCTTAGTAGGGGTTCTTTTTGGCAACACCCACAGTACCCTCAGTTTTTTCAATATCCTCAATCTACTAGTAGTAGTACACAGAGTCAGGAGGGGTCATGAATTGATTCTATCTTTGGCTTTGGACCTGGTCAGCAGCAACAGCAGTACATAGACTATAGATTCCCACCTATAGCTGGTAGCCCAGTTCTGTTATCGCATCTACATCATCATTATATGATCGGGAGGGTCGGGCCCCTTGATCTCCTTGAAACAATTGGGGTCCTTATATTACATCTTCTCATCCTCAGACTCAGTATGTAGTGCCTGGATTTCCACGATATGGGATGCTCTCGAGAGTAGATGATCCTATATACGAGTGATATGTTTGCGACTATTGGGCATGATATAGTCCATCTATCTCATGGCAGGATTACTGTCGCTTAATAGAATAGTAGTATCAATACCAACAGCAGTCATAACAACAATATCTATCAGACAAGGATAACCATGATGATTATCAACCACCCCGAAACTCTATGTGGTATTGACGAGGATTGAGCTGGTTGGAACTTGGAAGCAGTCTTGGCCCTTGACACTGGTATTATTCTCTATGACTATCCTATTGTATTATATTTCTCTACTCTAATTTCACACTTTTACTGTTGTAGTTTAGTTTTATAATACTCTGCATTATCAATGAATGAGAATGATATTATTGTTTCAGTTTGTACATTTGTATCATTGATTATGTTTTATGGATGTGGATTTATAGCTTCTTTTGCAATGTGTAGTGTTATTTATTTATTTATCAACCTCTTAACACTTAAAATTCTGCACATATGCGATAATGAGTGTCATGGGGGTACCGATTCCTAACTATTGATACCCTCAGTGTATAATGAAGTATAATGGTTTATAAGTATTTAATAATGTTTATTACAACATTTCCTAAGATTACATTAAAAAATTCTAAGGTTTACATAGTGTTTCTATAGATTCCATTGCCGACAACGTATGCCATAAAGATGACTGTTCTCTCAACCATCATAGATGGTTGTTTCCTATATTTAATGATTCTTAAATGTGAATTAGTGATTATTCTATCAAATCCTAAAGTTTCAAATCAAAATTCTTTCATTTGACCCATATTTCACCTGTCTCTCGGTTTTAGACGCCGTATCTCCGCGATAAGCTGCGATACGCGAGACATACCCATATCTTGGGTCTGAGATACGAGTCGCGATAACGATATTTTGAACCTTGTGCCTAACACATGTTTGATATAATACTTGAATAGATACATTAGACCACACACACACATAATTGGGCTAACTTAAAAAGGATTAAAACCAACCATAATATAAAATTAAAAAATGGGTAAATTAATTAAGAAATCCTATTCACCCCCCCTCTAGGATTACTTTAGTGTAATTTCAAAGGAGTCTGAAATAAATCAAACCATAATGTTATTTTTATAAATAGTTAGCTACATCACATGTTAAGAAGGCTTTTACGCACTACTTTCCTATTCTTTGAGCATTTTCAAGTCCATTAAACCTCTGAAAACTCAAGGAAGATGGTACCATCTTAAGGACAAGGGATTGTGATCATGAATAGGTAAGATTGAATCATTGCATGTGTAAAAGTGTACTTTTACATTCCAAAAGCTGTATTACATCAAAATATCAATAAAAGCCTAATTATTTTATCTTCTTTATTATTTTATATACTTTGCTTCCCTTTTACAATTTGTGAAATGAGTGGAGAATCAAAGGTACACCGTACTTATAGGTGGTGGTAATTAACAAGTTTTCTTTGAAAAACTTTAAGTGAAAGTCCACACCATAAAAATAATAAACCAGCCCTTAAAAGGATGGATAATTTGAATATCAAATTTCAAGCTTCCTTTGAGAACGATGAAATTTGGTGTTACAAATATTTGGCACGCCCGATGGGACTTCGCTTTCATTTCATCTCTCCTCTTGTTCTATTGTATTGACGTGTACCTTGATTCTTAGTAGGATTCCCAAAGGAAAAGTTGCAATCGTGGGAGCACTTTCTTATGCCCCACGAGGACCATTGGCTGTCCCAATCATGGGACCAAGACCTTGGGCTGAAGTGGTCTCCACACCACGGCTGCCCACTACTTTGGCTATTTTGGCATGCCCCCACCAACAAGGGGTACGACTTTGCCATCACAACCAACTTTGCCTACATTGGCATGCCCCCTTTAGCAAGGAGGGTCAATTGGCTTTATCTTCTCTTACCAAATTCCAAGCACTACCCATGCCCTTGAAGGCTAGAGTGATAGTTGACACAACGGGAGCAAAGAAGGGGGTTGCCTTCGAAGGGACCCCAAGGCCATCTACAACATGGCTCTTGGCCATTAATGAAGCTAGCATGATGACTAAGAGTCAGTGGCAAGCAATATAAGGTTTCCAGAGAGATCTATAGGTAATTTGCCCATTTTCGGAGGGCCAGTTCGATCGTTACCTAGAAGCTTCCAAGCAGGACCTAACCATGGAATATCCCTTGGAAGGGAATGAATCCCTAAGATACCTCAAGATTCGCATGCATTGGTAGAATGACTATAGTAAACACCACATCCACTGCACCACTCAAGAAAATGTTGGAGGATCAAGCTGCCAAGACACTTATACCACTTGAAGTGTCGCAAGATAAGAACTCTCCGACCATTGAGGTCTTAGATCAATACTCAAGTGATCACAAAGAGGACTAGATGAGTAAGAAAGAGCTTCAAAAACTTGAGGAGCACAACCACCTCATAGCAGCACAGGAGGAAACCATGGAAGAAATGAAATCAAGTATAATCTTCTAACTCAGTCAACATGTGTTTATGGGACAAGGGACAACCCCTTCCAGTTTGACACGAAAGGGGGCAAGACTTCCTAAAACAACCAGACAAGATCCAAGAATGTCAAGGTAGCACCAACAAGAAACAAGACTGGGACCATTACATGAACATGTCCTAGACTACATTCCAGTATCCATTCCGGGGGCATCTTTTTCTTATGGAGGCAACCCTAGTACCTCATCACCATATTGATCCTATCAATATGGGAGAGAATGCTACACTCCGAACTCTTATGTTCCCCCAAAAAATACATATGCACCTCCACCACCACCTCAGCCTATATAACCTCAACCACCTTTTATTGCTCTAGAAGTTGACCAAAATATGTGATTACTCCAAGAGTTGTCCAAAATATGCTAGTTTTAATTGAAACAATAATGGCGAGGATGTTTCAATAGCATAAGGGAAGTGGACTGAGCATGTACTGTTTAGCAATCATACTTTGCTTATGTTGATTATACCTTTCCGCCAGGCTTCATACAGCCCCATTTTAAGACATTCAATGGTTCCATTGATCCCAAGCAACATGTCACCTAATTTGTGTCTTGATGTGGTGAGATGGATCACTGAGGAGAAATAATGCTCAATTTATTTGTTCAATTTGTCGATGGTGTGGCCTTTGTTTGGTACTCTTAACCTTTGAGATGGTTCAATCCTAGATTGGGACACAATGAATGGGGAATTTATCAACCAATTCTAGAGTGCGCACAGAACTATTGGGATTATTGAGTTGGTATACAAGAAGCAGTGTGAGGACAAGACCATCATTGACTACATCAATAGGTAGTGAAACCTCATATGTTCTTGCCAGCAAAACTTTACACTGTAAGAGCTCATCATATGTTCCTAAACAACCTGCGACATGAGTTGTTAGTCTGCCTCACCTATCAGAACTTCATAGGGCTCAATGACCTAATATCAAAGTCTTGTAACCTCGAGAAGAAAATTATGGAGAATAAGAGAGAGAGAGAGAGGGAGAGAGAAGGGGTAAGGCTGTAGTCAACAAGTTAGAATCCGATGAGGTAGGAACCAAAAAGAAATCTACTAAGATTGCCACCAAGAAAAAGGCTGAGGTGACACAAGAAAAGCTAATTCCTAGGAGACTTGTCCATAAAAGAAAAGCAAGAAAGGACTTACACGTTACCTGAGAGTGATCTAGAAAATCTCTTTTACAAGGTTGTAGAAACAGGGGATATTATCCTCCTAGAATCCAAGAGACCCACGGAAGCCAACAAAGTCAATGATCATAAGTATTACAAGTACCATTGCTTGCTAAGGTATACCATCCATGAGTGTTTTGTCTTGAAATACAATCTCCAAGCCCTTATTTATAAGGGAGAAATAGTCCTCAATACAGAAATTGAAAAGCCTACTATTGCCAACTTTGTCTTTATAGTTGATGAATTAAACGATCACGAGGACTACATATTATAGAAGGAGCTCGAGATAGAATCCGAAGGGGAAGACAAACGGACCGTCTTCAAAAGCAAGGTCACATGAAAAATGTGACTTTAGTATAAAAAAAAAGAAGCCCAAAACCCTACAAAAAGCATCATGGCCAAACACACCAAGAAACACCCGCTAAGATTAAAATAGGTAATCAAGAAGAAGTCAAAGAAATTTAAATCTAAGAAGGACAAGCAACTGTACAGTCGATAGATTTATTAGAGCAATCCCCTCAAGTGCCAGTCACATTAAAAGAATACATGTTAAAAGAGCTAAGCTTTGAATCATCTCAAGATGAAGAAGTTCAGGACTTGTTGTACCATGAAAAATGGTCTATTGGGGATAAGCAGATCCCACATCCACAACATCAGGAGGATCCACCATATGTACATGCTGCCTCTTTGGTTAGCATCAACAAGAATGAAAAGACCCTCACATATAGAGACTATCACAAAAGAAGGGTCCTATGAATTTAGGAAATTGAGCACAAGTGGAATGAGGTCTTCTATGACCTCAGAGGATACATCCATGATTCTCCCCCTCCTATAGTTCCACCACCTAGGCCAAGACTAACTTGGTTACCCATATCACCAAGGAAACGCAACTTCTTCCAGGACACCCTATGGCGGTTGTGTTGTCACGCCCTGAAACCCACACACGGAGATTGGGGTAATAATGCGGAAACACACATGCACGGTGTCATGGATCTTGGAGTGTGACATTACCCTTTTCTTGTGGAAAGGGTTTCTTACTTAAACTTACCCATTGCAGTGTATATATATATATATATATATTTTTTCATTCTTTTCTTTCTGTTATCCAATTACTATCATTAATTACCAAATATTCACAGTAGAAGCATAATCATAAGTTAATAACATTCATCCATAAAGTGCAGCGGAATATAAACATACACATTTTAAGCCATGTAGTGGAATATAACAAGAACCTCCAATATCCATATCAAATAACTAATAATCTCATCCGTCCAACTAAACATACCCATAAGTATCCAAATAGTACTATCAAATAGGTCATTCAAACGAGCCAACATCATGCTCATCACCTTAAGTATAACTACTAATTAACCAAATCAAATCATGTCTCAAAAGCTAAATTGTCTCATACATAAGTGCTGAAAATAAACAGACAAAAGGAAGTAATATGGACGGTTTACTCATCCCCATAAACCATCTCTTTGAACTGAACCTGCAAAAGATCCCGTGCTATAGAGCACCATCTGAAAGGGTGTTAAAAGTATGGGTAAACTATAAAGCCCATGAGAGAATATACATAATGTCCCACAGAATAAATCAAATGTCATGGGTATGAAATGATACTAAATCAAAATTGATGAATATATAAGAGTTGACTAACTACCACAATGATTAGAATCTAATAAGGGTGCTGAAGTAATAAGCCAAATCAACAATAGTCAATCTATAACTGAAATCAACAAAGTGTAACTCATAAGGAAAGTGCAACATGTAATGCAAATGTCAGCTTAAAAAAATAATCATAGATAAGTAGGCCTTAGCACCTCTCAAATAAGCTACCTTAACTAATAGATATCCAAACTAATGTATGCTCATGAAAGGCTAATACAACTCTTGACTCATGTAACTCACAAAGGGTTTCCACCAAAACACACCTCGGACCAAAACACCTTGTAATAAATCTAATGGATTAGCCCGCATAGGGTCTCTAACAAAACTGAAATCATGTATCCTATGTGGGGTCTATACAAAATGGTAGTCTCATATGACCCATATAAGGTTCCTGACAAAATTGAAATCTCGAACTGAAATGGTGGACAACTAGTGTCATCTTCATCTATTAATGCCAACTGGTGATTGAGTCCATAAATGGGGTCCTAAGACCAATATAGTCCGCAAAAATCCCCTAGAGCATCAAGGGTTAGCCCGCAAAAATCCCACAAGGCATCAAGGGTTGCTGGGCAACTGGTGTCGTCTTCACTTATTAGTGTCATCCGGTGATTGGGTTCATAAATGGGGTCATAAGACCCTAGGGCATCAAGGGTTAGCCCGAAAAAATCCCCCAAGGCATCAAGGGTTAGTGGGCAATTGGTGCTGTCTTCACCTACTAGTGCCACCCAGGGATTGGGTCCAAAACAAAATCTTCGGGATCGGAATGGTATTTTAAAATCAATGCATATATCGAATAATATGTAACTGCATAAGGATACGATGCAAGAAAAGTCCAGGTAACAAAACTTATAAGTGAGACTACATAAAGGCTATACTTAAAACCAAACGGAAAGTAGTAGCTCATACCCACACCAAAACCAAATACTCGGAAATTCCTTTTCTAACTTTCTAAAACCAACGATAGTGTAAAAGTCTCAAACAAGTCTTGCATGTAGATGCAAGGATATTAATATGGAACTCATCAAATCAAGTATAAGTGGATATAATCAAGTGGAAAGCATAATAATAGCATCAATGACAAACTAGCATATAAGATAGTATATACAATAGAGCTTGGAGTCAATTAAGATAAGTAAAGACTACCAACTAGCAATGATGATATGGATAGGAATCTCATCTATGGGGAAATCAAGGCAAACATCAAGCGTAAATAGTAGAAATCATTTTCTCTTTTTTTACTTTCATACGGATTCAACCGTCTTACATTTAATCATAAAGAGAAGCTTAGGATTTCAATGAATTCATGATAGTAGCAAAGTAGAAGAATTAAGTCTTAACTAATACATACACAAATCGGAATAGATTTAACCATTTATGAATAAAATCCAAAATTTCATGTAATCAAGTTCCCTACCAAGGTATAATGGAAATAAACCACCCCATAGAATAGTTGGAATCATCAAACTCACATAGATTTAGGAAGAAGTAATGAAAATTTGTCATCTCACCTAAAGTGACAACCAAAAATAGAGGAAAGTGTAGAGAAATAGTAAAAGTAGAGCAATCAACTTGAAAACTCACTAATCTTCCACGGATTTAGTGTTTGGATGAAGAAAACTTACAAAACTTCTACCACAAGGCAACCAAAAATGAAGAGAAATTGAAATCTCACTCAAACTAAGGATTTCTAAAAGATAGAATGACAAGAATTCAAGAGAGTAATGTATCTTGTGTGAAAACTCACATAATCTCATGGATTTGCAAATCAAGTGATTAAATCTTGCAAGACTTAAAAGGCTTTCACCATCAAGTGATATAGAAATCAAAATACTAATCAGAACAAGGGATAATCATGAAAAAATCTGTAAGAGAACAAATGAGTAGAATATCAAGTATGTAAACTCACTAAATTCTCATAGAGATTCAAACAAAATGATGTGAACCCACCAAAGCTTCTTATATTAACAATCATATGGTGAAGAAACTAAAATACCCATCATTTTAAAGAATAGGCATGAAGACAATTGTAGGAATTCAAAGGAAGTAGCACATCATATATGAAAATTCACCTAATCTCATACATCTACCAATCAAGTGAAGTAAACTCAATGAATCCTCATAGACTTACAATCAAGTAATGAAGAAGCCAAAATACCAACTAAATAGAAGGATAACCATGAAGAAATAGTAGAAGGAACAAAAGAGTAGCACATTATGTATGGGCACTTACATAATCTCATAAATGTTTAAATCAAGTGATGAAGAACTTGCCAAACTTCATAGATTCAATAATCAAGTGATGGAAACACTAAATCATTAACCAAATAGAAGAATAACCATGAAAGAACAATAGGAGAACAAAGGGAGTAGCACATCATGTATGAACACTCACAATTTTTGTCTTCTTGCTTGTTCAAGCTCTCTAACCCTCCACAACCTCCTTTCCTTTGCTCCTATCTTTTGTAAAAATGATGTAGAAATAGTGTTAACTAGGTAGAGAATGGAAATCTAGGAAGAAAATGATCTAAACTAATGGATTTCTAAAGTTAGGAGTGAAACTTACACAATTTGGAGAAGAACTCCCACACTTAGCTTCAAAATCCTTTAAACCTCTCTAACCCTTTCCCTTTTAGTGTAAATGAGGCCATTAGGATTTTTGTATCTTATTTATAGGGTTTTGGGTTAAGTTGGGGGTTTCCCACACTCCCTAAAATGAAGAAAAATCGACTTGGGTTCAAAAAAACGAAATCTTGGTCAATTCGGATCGATCCAGAGGGTGTTGGATCGATTCAAAAGGGGTATCAGATCGATCCGTATGGATACTGGATCGATCCGAAACTGTTCTAAAAAGATTTTTGTAAATCTCTGAGATCCTGGATTGATCCAGATAGTGGTTGGATTGATCCGCTAAGTGCGGATGGATCCGACATAGGTCGGATCCATCTGGATGTCCCTTATCTAGGTTTGACCCCTTCGCACTAAAATTGCCATAACTTTCTCTAGAAAATTCATTTTTACAAACTGTTTGTTGGGTTGGAAAATAGATTTCAATAAATTTCCAAAAAGATATGTTTCACCCTATAATTCACTCGGGATTTGTGTCAGTGGGCCCGGGAAGTTACCCTAAATACGCAAGCCTCTTAGCATAGATACCTTGTGGGAGAATTGGAATAACTTCTAAAAAACTTGTAATTGCACATTGTTTATTTTTATGGAAATTAGACTCCTATATATTTATATTAAAGTATGGCATGACTCCCAATTATCTCAGGATTTGTGCCAATGAGCCCACGAAGGTACCCCAAATGTAAAGTTGAGATAACTTTCGAACTTGATAGGTTTGATGCCCAACTTGGGTCTTACATTTCTAACTTGATCCAATGGGTTCCTAAGCTACTTTATGGTCTATTTCAATATGTGAAAGGATAATTTTACCCTTACATATATCAAATTACCTTTTTACCCTTTAAGTATAATACGGGGTGTTACATGCGTTCGTGGTCTTTCCCATGCCTAAATGCAATCTATTGGGAACCCTTTCCCAAAGGATATGAGATTCTCATTTTCAAGAGCTTCATTACAGGCACCTCTTTTGGTATATGATATCTTGCCTCGAGGTAATGCATAACGAGGCCCTTCCGTTGTAGATGTTTCCCCTTTCCTTGACGGGCCTCCACTAAATTGGTACAAAACTTACCTTCTCGTTCCATTCGCAGTTGGGATATGATGATTGAAGTCTTTATATACCGATTCATGCAATACGTGATGAAACTCTATGATTTTTGGAATCTGGATCCTCTATGATAGCGAGAGCAAATGCAGACCTATAACGGCTTCGAAAGACCACTGAACCCACTAATGTCACAAATTTTGGGCGAGAGATGTTTTGGGATTACACATCAACCCAAAGGAGGAGATATATTTGACTCCCTTCTAAGAAGGGTACTTGTTACCTAACTTCACTCTATTTAAAGGTGTTGGTGATCCACATTACCATGCCAAGAGATTCTTACAAGAAGGTGGGTTACCAAAAACGGCACATCATTTGTTACTATGGATGTTCCCAATATCCTTGATGGGAAATGAATTTGATTGGTATCTCAGCCTTTCATCTTGCCACGTGTCCTTGTGGCTAATGTTGATAGATCATTTCTATAGGTAGCCAAAGGCCTATAGGTATGATCTACAATACATAAGGAGCATGATCCAGCTCTTTCCACTAAACCAATGGGACATCATATGTCCGCGGACAAATCCTCTATTGACACAGAAGAGGAAGATATTCCCCTTGATCTCTTGACATTAGATAGCATTCAAGAGGTGTTAATGATTCAATCCCACACTGGTAGCAGACTCAGAGGACTCATACGATGATAAATAGAGCTTCACACAATTAAAGAAGAGTCACCATCGAACTCAGAGATGTCTTCCAGTTCACAAATGGTTACGTGCAATGTCACGATTTTAAGGGTCATCATACCGAACCTAGGCCCCCATGTAGAGACTCAACCACTAGATCGGAAAGTCCACCATATTCACCTAAGATCAGGGAAACAACTTCCACCAAGATTGCTAGAAGCAAACCAATAGGATGAAGACATGAAGAAGGCTTCCCTGGATGCATAACACAATAAGGCTATCAAGAAAACTGAGGAGACAACCGCTTACAATGTTTTAGCTCATCTAAAGAAGATCCCAACCTTATTAAGTGTATACGATGCCTTGCATATGTTGCCAAAGCTAAGAAAATCCTTGATCTATGCTCTCAGCAATCCCAAAGAATTTGCTAAGAATGATGAAATTGCTAGGGCTTCTTGGAAAATGGCAACCCAAGAGGACTTTTGCATGCCCACGATCACCTTCGAGGATGTTGATAGGTACTCAAACGACCCATACCACAAGAGGCCATTGTTCATTACAGGGGACATAAACGTTCAACCTATATCCAGAGTCATGACTGATGGTAGCTCAGCAATGACTGTTGGTAGCTCAGCAGTCAACATATTCCCCATCAAGACTCTGGCACGGATTGGGATCGATGCATCATGTCTAAGATTTCTCTTGCTAAAAAAGAAAACTACCTTAAACCTTAACATGGAGACCAAACAATATTAAACTTAAAAACTTTCCTAAACAATATCAAATAAAACCTTACTAAAAAACTCTAATCTTGTCCCATATTGATATCTATTTAATAATTTGCTCATAATTTTTCCATTTCATGTCAAATCTATGCAATCTTGGTCTTGTTTGAAAGGTAACTAAATAAATCTTCTAAAGACACCAAAATCTAGTCAAAAGTACAAATATTGAAACTGGACATTTTGGGCTAAAAGAAAGTTACGGGATTACAACTAAAAAAACCTAAAACCTAAAGGACATAATTCTAAGTAGACTTCACTTGATCATCCATGAACATCTAACTTCTTCTTGATGCTTCTAGATGCTCATGCATCATTCCCCATAGTGGGATGAAGTTTGACCATGAGTGTCTTGAAGATGAATTCCATATGCTTGATCGTAAACTTGTTGATGGCGATATTTTTCCAAATGATGCTACAATGTTATTTTTACTAATCCCATCGATATTCTGATTGCATACTTGATACTCATGTCTACCATGTGTGTGAAAGACATTGCCATACAGCTTGTCCTCTTTTTAATATATGCACTATGTAACAAGTTTATGTCAATAACCTTCTATGGATTATGGACCCAAAGGATAACGAAAGTAGAGTCAAGCAAGGCTACAAATAAACCCAAAAGTGTAGGCTCCTTAGGTTAAGAAAGAGATAAACTCAAGCTTAAGAACTCTGACAGAACTTGGGTAAGTCAAAAAACAGGGCTAGAGTAGAATTCTTCAAAATATACCTACAAGTGATTAGATTGAAGAAGAAGATTAATAGAAGAATCAGAATGGAGAAGAAGAGAGAAGAAGTACACGTTTGGGGAATTATCATATGAAGTTAATACTCTCCATACATTATGTTGTATTTATATGTAAAACAATAATAAGACTTATACTATACCGTATAGTGTAGATAGGATATAAAATAATTGATGTACCCTCAATATGTGTCCCTATATACCCTAACACTCCCCCTTAAGCTAGGGATTAAATATTCAGCATTCCTAGCTTGTCAACCAAAATAGAAAGTTGAGCTTCACGAAGTCCTTTAATAAAAACATCCGCTAGCTAATCTTTAGTATGAACAAATGGCATACAAATACGTCCCGACTTTAGATGGTCCTTGATGAAATGCCTATCCACTTCCATATGATTTGTCTTGTTATGCTGAATAAGATCACGTACAATGTTTACTATAGCCTTGTTGTCACAGTAAGGGCTCATAGGTTCTAGAACACAATTACAAAATTCTGCGATCAACATTTACAATCATAATAATTCACATATACCATGGGCCATGGACTTGAATTCAGAATCAGCACTTGATCTAGCAATCATAAATTGTTTCTTACTTCACCATGTAAATAGATTGTTACCTATAAATGTATGGTAGCTAGAAATGCATTGACTTCTAGTTATAGAGCTTTCTTAATCAACATCTGTTTAAGCTACAACCTTATGATTTTCATGGTACTAATACAAAATTTCTCCATTTGGACATCCTTTTAACTATTTGAGCACTCTTTAAGCAACTTCCATATGAGTTTGTGTATGTGTGTACATAAACTAACTTATCACATTTATAGCATATGTGATGTCAAGTCTAGTTAGAGACAAATAAACGAAACTTCCAACAAGACGTTGGTAACTCCCCACATCAATCAACCGATCACTATCATTCTCTTTGAGTCTATGATTTAACTCAATTCGAGTCATACATGGTTTACATATAAGTCATTCCAGCTTTGTTCAACAAGTCCAGGAGATAGTTTCTTTGAAAGAGAAAGATACCCTTTTTTGACTTCGTGACCTCAATCCTAAGAAAGTACTTTAGAGAAGCCAGATCTTTTATCTCAAATTCATGCGCTAAACTATCTCCAAGTCTTGCAATTTCATTATAACCATTCCTTGTCATCACAATATAATCCACATATACAATCATTGCTATTAATTTCAGACACTAGCACTTTACAAATAGCCTATGATCTACCTAACGCTGCCTGTATTTATCTTTATCATGGCTGCCCAAAATCTCTCAAACCAAGCTTAGAGAGATTGTTTCAACCCACTCAAAGTTTCTTTAACTTGCACACTTTCCCTTTGTCTTTACAAGACTGAAAACTAAGTAGTGGTGACCTAAGAATTCTCTTTCCAAATCTCCATGAAAAAAGAAAATACATTTTTATCATCAAATTGACTAAATGGCCATCAATAATTGGCTTTTAAGGCTATAAGAACCCTTATGGAGTTCATCTTTTCTACTAGAGCAAATGTCTCAAACTAATCAATGCAAAAATTTGTGTATACCATTTTGCAACCAATCTCTCCTTATCCCTTTCAATAGAAACATTTGCTTCATGTTTCACCACAAAATCCCATCTACATCCAACTGGAGTCTTGTCTCTAGGAAGATCTACTAACTCCCATGTTATTTTTTTTTTTAATGCACCCATCTCTTGTAGTCCTCCAATTTGGTTGTGATAAAGCCTCTTGCACATTGCGAGGTATAGACCTAGAATATCAACGAATATGATAAACTACAAAAGGAAAGAGATAATGCATGGTAAGAAACAAAGTTAGACATAGGATGTTGAGTACAAGACCTAAGACCCTCTCAAAGAGAAATTGAAATTGTTAGGTATTTTGTATTGTCAATGTCCATTGCAAAACTTGTATGTACATGTAGCATGGTCATGTAGTTAGGACTTTGTATAAGTCTAAGACTATGTCTGGTAAAGCTTTAAGAAGATGAATTCAAAAGCTGGGATGACCACAAGCTTTAGATTTAAGCATGTGTTGAAGAACTTCAAGTCTCATGAATTAGCTGCCTTAAGAATCCAATAGGGTGTTCAAAGGTAAAAAGGTATTGTTGGTAAGTGGGGATTGGGGAATAAACTATAAAGTCAAATAACACTTAGAATAATGTACTAGACATTGACCTAAGCCTAAGAGTTATTGCCCACAGCCTAGACCTCGAAAAAGATAAGAAAAAATCATAAAATGTTGAAAACAAGGCATTGGGACCGGTCCTAGGTGTTTTGAGATTGATCCTAAAGTTTGGACAAGTTTAGAGAAATGGTGGGACAGGTTCGAAAAAATGGTGAGACAGGTTAAAAAAAATGGTAGGACAGATCCCCACTTGTCTAAGGTCAAGACCGGTCTAAAGAAAAGGTGGGACCGGTATGCTAGAGAGCCCCATTTTGGATGGGTGCCAGGATCGGTCCAGACCATTTTGGGACCCGGTCCAACGGTGGAAAATCTGGTTTTTCCATATTTTGAAAGTCATTTCTAATGACTAGTTTTTTTTTACCATTTTAATAGAGCTGTTAAGACCTTGTAGAGTGCTCTTTTGACACTATAAATAGAGGAATAAACCCCATTGATTTTTAGAAGATAGAAGATTGATTTCATAGTCAAATCCTTATGAAATCAAGCCAAAGAAGTTTTGAGTTAGTCTTGTTTGGTCTATGACCTTGAGTGAAAGCTCCATAGTTAAACACTATACAAGGTCTTGAGAAAGCTTCTGAGGCCGTACAAGGGAGAAGATACCAAAAATTGATGTAGGATAATTTTCTAAAGCCTCAAATAATTTAAATTAAGGATGCGGAAGCAAAGAAATCGATAATAGAATTTAGAAACAAACAAGTAGCCACAAATTTAAGAATCAGAAAATGAAATTATAGAAAGGAGATAAGAAGGATTTAGAACAGAAAAAGATGCAAAAATAGAAGATAATAGCCCAAAAGGGTATTTATGTAATTTTGGAAAGAAAATCTGAAATTTACCAAAATACCCCTCTAACACATTAGAAAATTCTGAAATTTTTATGGTCATTTTTGACATGTGTCAGGGTCCTACAATTAAAAATTCATGAAATTCCGATAAGATTTGATGGGTCAAATCAAAGAATTTCATAAAAGTGAAGGTTCTTTAATGGAGGTTTTAGTAGAAGGAAGAAGAAGAAAAAAAATAAGAAGAAAGAAGAATATGATAGGAATAATGAGAAGAAAATAATATAAAAAGAAATAGAAAGTTATGAAGAAATTAAGAGAGAGAAAAATAATAGAGATATACCTTAAAGGAGAGAAGGGAGCTTGTGACTACACATATGAAAGAAGAAAAGCCATGAATGACATCAACCCTTGGAGAAGGAGAACATGGCTACAGCTACACCATGGGAACACCTAAATGTTCAAATACAAATTTATTATGTACTACTAAATTATGGGGAGGGGTAGCCTTCAAATTGGCTTACAACTTTAAGAAATTGGAAACTTGCCAAAATTAGAAACTCCCTAAAATTTTAAACTTGCTACCTAAGTTTTCTAAAAACATAACTTTCTAAAAACTTATTTTCTTAAAAATTAAAACTCAAAGCTTCCGAAAAACATTATTCCCTTTTTTAGTGACCACTCATTAGTAATTTGGTCATAACTTTCCCAAATCACCTTGGATTTGTGCAATCTTGGTGGTCTCATTAGAACGGTAACTAAATAACCTATCTAATTATACAAAAATAAAGCTAAAAAGTCAAGTTTTGACCTTTGAAAAGTGGGTTGAACATAAAAAATGGGATTACAATTAAAAACCCAAAAAAACTAAACTAAACATGGAACTATTGGCCTTATTACAAAATAACCTTCTCCTAACTAATTCTAATCAACTCCATATAATATGTGCATCTAAACTTTGCCCTCTTATGTGGGGGTACATACATAAGTCTTGCTTGATTGTCCGCATCAGCTTCCCAAATATCCTAGTTATCCTTAGGAAGAAAAAGGGTTAGATTTTCATAGTTATATTAGCCTATAAAGAGGTAATCTGCATCAGAAAAAATTCCAACATCTTCAACTGAAGTTTATAGCATTTGTTAGAGTCACCAGAGGTGGATTCTCACCTCACTTTCCAGAGCCAAGTGGAAGTTAGTCCATTGGAGTCATTAGACAAAACGCACGCATAGGAGACACTAGGAGTACTTACAAGGGAGTGGAATTTCTGGAACTTGTAAGTGAATTAAAGTTTTGTTATTTTCACCTGTAATAGTTTCGGAGTATTATTCTAAATAAATTAACAGTTGAAAGTGGACGTAGGTCTAGTGTGTTGAACCACTATAAACATTTGTGTTGCTATGTGTCTTCTTTGTTTGCTTTGATTTATCTTGTTTATATTTTAAACAAACTCTAAAGTGGAACTAGTTACCTTACTCCTACTCTGGCTTAGAAAATTATACGTAATGAAAGAGCCCTGTGGTACATTAGCATTCATTTGTTAATTTATTTAAGTCATTATTTGTATTGTGACATAAAAAAATTAGAGATGATTTATTTAATTTACTTGTTTTTATTCCACTACATTTTTAGTTATACTAAAAGTAAATTAAGAAAGGGATTTGAGTGTTAAAGAATTTTTAAAATAAGTGTAGAGATCCTATTCACCCCCTTTAGGATCTTCAGATCATCATTTTGGGAATTTCAATTGGTATCAGAGCAAGGATGTTTTTATTAGGCTTAACAACCCGAGCATAAAGATCTTTGATATCCGAAATGGTTGCGAGCTATGCCACAAGCCAATATCCATATTTTGATGGCATTGACTATACATATTAGAAGGCTCGAATGAGCATATACCTTATATTTATTAAATTTTGGGTTCAGATTTCTATTGAAGCTAGGTGTTCTAAACCTAAGGATAAATTAGAGAAGGACTGTGATGCAAATGAACAAAAAACATATATCACCAATTACAAAATGTTAAATGCAATTGTTTGTGCTATAAGCCCAGATGAATTTAGGAGAATCTTCTCCAAATTGCCAAGGAAGTATAAGAATTTCTTTAGGTAACCCATGAGGGAACTAACATGGTGAAGCAGTTTAAGCCGCAAATTTTCACTGCCAGTTTTGAGTCAATTCACATGGAAGATGATGAACAATTCATTGGCTATCATACGAGACTCCAAGACATAGTTAATTCTATGAGAGACTGTGGAAAGGAAATCAAAGACTCTAAGAATATTAGGAAAATTCTTAAGTCTCTTCCAGAAAGGTTTTACCCCAAGGTAACTGCCATAGAAGAATGTTAGGATCTACACAAAACTGAAAGTATAAGAATTAATTGGGTCAATTTAGACTTTTGAACTTAAACTCAGACCCACTGGGAGAAAGAGAATTGCTCTTAATGCTAAAAAGTACTCTAATTCCAATAAAGATTTCAGAGGATGAGTTTGAAGAATTTTCTAAACAATTTAGAAAACATTTCTAAAAGAAAACTAGAGAAGTTAGGAAGAAAATTCCCTATAAAAAACATAATTCAAATTTTAGAAGAGGATTACCTAAAGAAGAAATCCAATGCTACAAATGCAAAGGATTTGGAAATGTGGTAGCCGACTGTGCTAACAAAATGAGACTTTTTTAAAATAAAAGGCCATTTTTGCAACATCGGATGACAGGTCATCTCATAGTGAAGAAGAATCTTCACAAGTTGCTAAGGCTTTCATTGCCTTCACTAATTGACAAAATGATAAAGATAATTCATGTATTGAAGATGTGGAAAGCAATGATGAAGGTGATGAAGACCTTCAAGATTTCTTATGACCAACTTTATTCTAAGTGTTTAGAAGTTACTAAGGCCAATAGTAAACAACAACAACAACAACAACAACAACAACAACAAACAGCCTTATCCCAACTATTTGGGGTCGGCTACATGAATC
>JAOXJP010014051.1:0-17648 GCA_025762735.1 Platanus orientalis | reverse complement strand
TTCTTGTGACTCCATAGTAATTAAATCTTTGGAAACAAACTTATATTGATAACAACACTTGAAACAAGATGCAATCTAGAAGACATGGTGAGGTAATGTCATTAGAACATGTTGCATATATATATATATATATATATTTCACATATCTTCATTTTTTTATAGTTGTGGAGTGAACATTAGCTTAAAGTCTTTTGTTACATATAATGTTAGAAATATCAAATTTATTTAATTAGTTATTGACTTTGTTTTTACTCTCATTTTGTATATATTATAAAGAGTTCTAAAAGAGGTGAAAAGAGAGGCAAGAAGCAGCACCAAGCTGCTATTGCTACCACTATGGAGAGGAATAAAGGTATAAGAATATCAAGTAGAGATTCTAATTCTCCACCCAATATTTCACTCAATACACAAGGAGTGGCTGATGATACTCAAGTACAGAAGAAAAAAACAAGGGGCCCGTCAAGGTTTAAATTTCCTGATAAGGGAAAAACTCAATATATTGAACTTGAATGGAATGAACATGGTCAACCAGTTGGGCCCTTTTCATCTCAATTTTCTACTAAGATCGAGAGCTTGGCACAAGAGCTAGTACCAGTATCTCTAAAAAGTTGGCTACGCCTTCCTGAGCACCTCCAAAATGAGTTATGGGCATGTGTTAAGGTATTGTATATTTTATTATGTGTTATCACAAATTATTTATTATTTACTTTATAATAACCATTTCTTTTATATGCCAATGTAGAAAAAATATGTTATTGATGACAGCCATAAGAAATTTATGATACAGAGCATGGGTAAATTATGGCGAAGCAATAAGTGAACTATATCAAGGATAATAAGATCTTTTGCTAATAGTGATGATATACTACACCATGTTACCAAGATCAAACCTCCTAACATGGGACATGCTGAATGGAAAGCATTTGTGAAATATCGTTGTTCGCCTCAATTCTTAGTAAGTAAATTATTTTATAACTATTCAATTGTAAAAATTCATTTCCTATATGTTATTAAATTTATTTTTTCTATAGGAAAAAAGTAAAAAATTTAGAGAAATGAGGGCAAAGCAAACCGTTTTACATATTACCAGCAAGAAGGGATATGCACGTTTGCAACATGAAATGGTATAGTTAATTTGTTAATTTGAATCACTTTTTTTTTAGTTTAACAAGTTAAATGATTTTATCATTACCATCAACCTTATGTCTATTTTTTTTTATTATTCATGGTTTAAAACTTTATTTTACAGAAAAATGAGGGCCCGACACCTTCAGCTGTGTCTAGAGTAGATGTTTGGATCCGTGGGCATACGAGAAAGAACGGGAGACCCATTAACAAAGTCATTGATGAAACATTGGTAAAAAAATATATATCACATTTACATTTATGTCATTTTATAAATATATACTATTTATTTTTTTAATGCATAATAATGTCTATAAATTCAGAAGAAAATTAAAGAATATTCTCAAAATCCTACGAATCAAACTACAAGCCCATTTAGAGATGATGCTCTTACTCACATATTTGGTCCTGAACGTCGAGGTAGTATACGAGGGCTTGGATTTAGGGCCACATCATCTAAAGTTGATGCAAATATACAACAAAGCGGAAAGGTAAAAAATCTTGAAGATAAGGTGCATAACCTTAGTCAACAAGTAGAAGAGTTGAGAGCTATGTTTGGTCAAGGAACAAAGAGAAATGAGGTAAGTTGTTAACATAAACATAATAAACATGGTTATATATGTTCTTGATATATGTTTACTAAAATTTTTAATAATAATTTTTACAGGATCAAAGTGAATGTAATGAGAACATGATACATACTCCTGGAATCACTCTCTAGGTTGGTTAATCTATATCAAGCATAGTTTCATTCAAATTTATTGTACATGAAAATGACTAGTTTATTGTTTTCTAATTTTTTTCATTAATGTCATAATAGTCACAGCATGGTAGTACGGGTATACCAAGTGGTCATAATCTGGATAACTTGGAGAATGTCAATTGCAAACTACTACATTGGTTGGGGACAGGTGAAGTGGTTGCAGAAGGCAGAGTTACAACAACAGATCCTCATATCTTAATGCATCATGTGCCTCTTGGACTTGATTGTTGGAAAGTTTTGGTGGATTATCTAATAGATCAAGATATGTACTTATATCGGCCTACACGTGAGATGTTTGTCCTTGAGCATGTAAGAACAACTACAACTGCTTGGCTGATTAAATATATTAGCTTGGATGATTGACATCTATTAGAGGTAATGATTTATTTTAAATTAAATATAATGTGTATGCATATGTTGTTATTATTGTGTCAAATGAGTGTTATATATTTATTTTTGCTACTTTATATTGTTTTAAATTATTTTGTTGGTGTTTTGAATGAACAACTTGAAGGTAATTTGGGATTTTATTAAGTTGGATTGAAATTGATTTTGAAGTTGGAGTTATGTTGGATTGGAAAAAAATTGGGATTGGTTAGAAGAATATGTAATTGTTTGCTTTTTTAAATTTAATGAAATAGGTTTAATTAGTTTTGGTACACATCGTGACCCATGTTCATATTACTCCTAAATGTATCTATAATGTTTTTAAAACTATGCTTATAGTTTAAACTTGCTTTTATATTTTATTATATTAAATTGTATTCGCATAATCAATATATAACTTTGATCATGCGCATAACATGATTAGGTTATTTATTTTAAAATTTAAAATTAAGATCTTTTCCATAATTATGTTACCTTTTATAATTAAGTTTTCTAAATTTTTTCTTCTAATTTTTTAGTTATTTTTTCTTTCAGGGACATCAATTAAGATTTGTCACTTGATCTTTCAGAAGTCGAAGTTGAGCTAGAGTGTTGAGGAGGAGCTAGTAGGAAATAATAAATGTTTTGTTAGTTTAGTTAACAAATAATATCTAAACTTTGTTGATGTTTAAGCGGTTTGTTTTAGATTATTATTATCATTTAGATGGTGTATGAATTTTAACTTTTAATTTATTAATGATTATTGTTATGGGTGAATGACCTTTTAATAGACATATATGGTGTGTTGTGGTGGTTTGTGTGATGATTGAATATGTATGATTATTTGATGGGACTGGGATTACATAAGAATGAATTTTGTACTGATGAGTGCAAACAAAACTAAGGGGCTGATGCATCAGTGCTGAAAAGTGACCTACACTTTGTGAGGGCCGCTTATCACTTTTCAGCGTTGATGTGTCTGCCCCCTGGCACCATTCGGATGTATCAGTATGAATTTTATTTGTACCTAATCTTCTCTGTATTTGAGGATGTTTGTAAGGTCAAGGTGACTTGTTTATGTTGTTTTAATGGAGCTTGAAAAATATTTAAGCTAATAATAATAATAATAATAACATTAATGACATGCATTATATGCCATAAAAAAACTTATACACAATGTACATATGCAAGTCGTGTATGCCTGAGAGCATAGACAATGTGTATTGAATGTCGTAAATAAATTTAAACACGACATTTATATGCATGTCATATATGTTTAAAAATATATATGGCATATAAGTGCACGCCATGAAACAGAATTTTACAACATAAAAAAATCTTTTAACAGCATTTAGAGAACATCGTTAAAATACTTTTACACGTGCAAGGAATGCCGTCAAAATGTCATTTTTACAACATGTATGTTTTTATTTTATACGACTTAATAATGCACATCGTCTATACTAGATAACTATTTACAGTTGTCCATCCAATGACATTTCTATGCATGTTGTAAAAGGTTACATGCCATAAATACTTATTTTTTATTGTAGTGTATTGATCTACAAGATCTAATTGGTGGTTGCAATCATCCCATTTGACTGAATTTTGACTTTTGGTTAATATTTATATTTGTTTTAAATCTTTTCTTGCATTAGGTGTACACCAAACAAACCAAAGATTTGGAATGGTTCAAGGGTTTGACATGGTCAATTATGGTGCATCTGTGATGGGGCTATGAGTTCATGGGTGTTGATTTTCTGGATGTGGAATCAAGTAGGAGGAGCTTCAAATGCAATTTAGGACAATTGCACAATGTACTTAAACAATCGTGCACAATTCAATTACGCACAAAATCATTCATTCACACACTGTGGACATGGTCATTTGTGCACTCGAGACATAATCATTCGCGCACTCCAACTTAAAGTTAAAACTTTAGTTTTCTTAAAAATATGTTTTAATATTGATTCATTCGAGACAAAGAATGTGCCGTTTTCACATTTCCTGAAGATAATTGAGGCCTCTCAATGTTGTACAAGGGATTCGGCCAAGCTAACTCCAAGATACAATCTCATTCGGGTATAACCCTTGTCTCCAACGGAGTTGCACTCTCTGACAGTAAGCCTTCACCATTACTCAAAACCTGAGGTCATTGTATCTTTAGTTTTATCAAAATTTCGACAACGTAACATTTCCATTAGTGCTCAAATAAATATCATGCTTAAGATTCGTGATGTATTTTCACAACACTAAGATTGGGCCAACTCAACTCCTTAAGAAATACAAGTCTCTCGAAAGAGATTGCACTCTCATGAGGAGTGAAGATTGAAGACCTCAAGGCCAAAGCCGAGTTCTCAACCAATTAAGACTGAAGACCTCAAAGCCAAGGGGGCTGAGTTCTCAATAGTCAATGGTTACCAAATGAGTAAACTTGGGTAAGAGAAGGTGGAGGGAGGATGAGTGAAGGAGAAAGTATTGATGAGCTAGAGAGAGAAAAGGGAGAGCATCAAACGTGGGAATCACCAAGGACATCAAGAATGGCTCTTCTTCTTCACTTCTTCAAGTTCAAGAGCTTCACAAACTCCTTTTATCTCTCTTAAGCAAAACAGAAAGATACACACCCTTTCTCCTTCACACTTCACATAGCAGCAAGCTAGAAGACCCCTGTAGCCACATTCACTCACGTATATATAGAGAGGGAGAGTGAGGCATACTCACCAACCCTCTTCCCATTGGCCCGGCTCCTTATCCATTCGCATGATACAAGATAGGGGTCAAGGTCAGCTGACCATTTCAGCACCAGATGCGCTGGGAGATGGGGAGAGAGTCCAATGTTTTCAAGCTTTTGGAAAGGCATGTAAGGTTGCAGGCGAGTGGGTAGGTCCAAGGAGCAAAAGGAGGTCTTAGCTTTATAGGAGGGCAGACAATGGAAGGCAGCAAGGTGAGGTCTTATTCGTCAATGCCTTTCACCGAAGTGGAAAGACTGTGGAGGTGCCCACGTGGGTCTGTGGTTGCCCTGTTTTCCTAACATTCGCACAGCTCTTTAACGTTTAAAATATCTAACAATGGGGATGATCACAATATTAATAAAAAGACAGCGTTAAGGGTCATAATAATAATAAAAAGACGAGATGCATTTTTTTGCATGCTCAGGCAGTGAAGGCAACGTGAAATAACCCATTTTGAGCTGTGAATGAGCTGTTCATTGGTAAGGTAGAAGCTGCCCTTCTAGATGGGCATACAGAGATGGAACTTAATGAATTAAACATAATGAGAAAATTAGTCAAGTGAGCAGCATGAAATCGGTGTAAAGAAAGGTCCGTTGACTCCAGAAGAAGATATCATTTTAGTTTCCTATATTCAAGTACATGGGGCTGGGAATTGGAGGGTAGTTCCTACCAATACAGGTAATTACTCGTTTGTAAGTGATTGTCTTTGTTTTGATTGATCATTAGAGTAATGCCTGTAGGAAATTTTAAAATGATTTTAAACTTGTTAGACGTGATAAATATTTCAGATGATGGGTCATCTTATTTCTCAATCTTCATCTTGTTCTCTGGATGCAGGAGTTCGATACTTGAAGATACTTCTCCTGACATGGAGAGTCCATACAGACCTGTTAGCATGTTCAAATTCTGTATGCTGTCAGAAAATTACTTGTGAAAAGCTTATTTATTCATGCTTTGTTTTTTCAGTATGGGTTACCAATGCCGATTTCCTTGTTAAGGGCAGATAATAACCTTCTTTTATGTCGAGCAGGACTAAAAGAGGTTCTCTGTTTGCAGTTGCTTATATGTGATACTAAGGAGAGCAACTAAACATGCAGCCACTGTTGAATATGTAATCCAATAATCCCAGTTATCCGTTAATTCCGCAATATAAAAGTCAAGTACTTTTAATTTATAAAAAATTAGAACCGAGTGACCTGAGACATAGAGGTGCTATTTTATGCGTTTCTTGAAGATAATCGAGGCTTCCCACAAGATTGTGCAATGGAGCGTGCCAAGCTACCTCTGGGATACAACTAAGTTCAGAATCAACTTCAGGTATTTTAATGGGCTTGCACGGCCCAACAAAGGCGTAGGATACCTCTCCTTATAACTTATTGCCCTTTAAAGAGTCGGGTGTTCAAAAACGTCTAATTTGACAAGTCCAAATTTTCCAAAAAATTCGGCATAGTGTCCCATTGTCAAGTTGATAAACAAATATGAGAACCGATTCAAGAGGACCATGGTTTCACCATCAAACCTTGTGGAGGTTCACTATGGTGAATACTTCAACACTTGGTTGACGTGGTTTCCAAGCCTAATGAGGCATTTCAAGCTCCTACAAGGGAGATGTAGATCCATGGGCTTGAAGAAATGTGTGTTTTGCAACACATATCTAAGAAAGAAGGAGATGAGAGAAGCTAAGGACCCTCATTCGTCACTTTCTTCTTCTTCTTCTTCTTCTTCTTCTTTGCCTTCTTCTTGTTCTCGGGTGCTCTTAGATTTTTGGTCTCTTGCACCTTCAATTGGAAGCCCAAGGGCTCCTTTTTATAGTGGAAGAGGCCTTCCACCAACTCCCATGAGGTGCCAACCTCTTATTGGTCTTCATTCAACCCAAGAATGGGCGAATAGACCTTTATTAACTTCGGCATGGACTCTTTCTTGCATCAGACGCAAGACTCTGATGCTTTTGAGTTGTGTAGGTCTGGGCCGTCGCGAATGAGCCCAAATCGTGGTGAATGGACTTCATAATTCACATTCGCACACTTTGTCCACTCATTTGCAGGCCTTGACCCACTTCTCATGCAGGCTTAAGTCCACTTGGTCTGGCCAACTCATGGCGAGTGAGATTTAGTCCTTCACATTTGTGCACAAGTTTGGTCTGGCCAACTTGTGGTAAATGGACTTGAACCAGTTCATTCACGCACTAATCCAAGTTTGGATTTATCAATCACGAATGACTCGGATGCCACGAAATCACATATAGACCATCGAAAAGGAATTTTGCGACCCCTAATACGACGATGCACACGTATGAATTGCAAAGTACGTCTTAAGCGTCCAAGCTCGCGTGCGTGTGTACAAGGTGTTATACACCTTGCTACACCTTAGTAGCAAAGAGAGAGTGTGTGAGTCTCTCAAAATACACAAGTGTAATAGAGAGTTAAAACTTATATACTGTACATTATTTTTTATTTTAACCAATGTGGGACTAAACAAATGAGAGACAATTTTAAAAACAACTAAATTTGAAAACTTAATTAATGAGTTGTTAATGAAAATCTTAAATGACAATAATTGCCATGTTAATGGAAAGTTTTTAATGACACTTTAAATGGCATTAAATGCCCTAGTTTTCAACAGAGCCACATATAGACAGGCCATCCCTTGGTGAATTTTTGCCAACCAACATTAATACTGTTTGTATAAGAAAGAAGAGGCCTGCTCCATATAATGGTTACGGCATCCGATTACAAGAATCAGGAACATTGGTAGCTTGTCTAGGCTCTCAAGAAAATTCTTTCAAGAGTGACCAACTTCAAATTGAAGCTGATTTGGACCATCCCTTAGAGAGACAAATGGAACAACTTGCCGTGTACTATAAGATTTTTAAACAAGAAAACCATGACATCTCTTAAGCTAGATGTACTTTTTTTGTGTGTAAATGTTTCATGTATTATTTATCTCAACATTTATGTATTGTTATTTGATGTTAAATAAAACTTTTGTTAAGTTATGGAAATTGACCATTAAGTGTCAGGTATATAGTCTCTGCCACTACGAGCAGTGTTGAGTCTATTGACACGCTTTATTGCTAGCAGCGATGATTTCAGTTCTATGAATTGGCCCATGCTCTTCTGCTCCCTCTTGGACTCCACTGTGACCCTTGCCTTTGGTTTTGGTTCTTTTTGTGAAGCTGCACATCTTTGTAGCTTAGCTATTAGGCTAGAAGAAAGCATTCGTGAATTGTTTGATGCATTCGGATCATAAGGTCTTTGCTCTAGGCCCGCACATCAACCAAACCGCTTCGTCGTATGTTCTCGCTGCATCCTCAGCAGATTCAAACGTCCCTAACCAGATCCTTGTCTTCCTTTAAACAAGGGAAACCAAAATGCAGTCAGTATAGTTTTGCAACAATTTGATAATTAGCATAATTCTTACATTAATGGAGGAATTATAATAATAGGTGCCGGTTTCCAGAGACCCAGGAGCCCCCAATGCCTCTGTCTGACTCCTCTTATCTTTGTGACCTCGACATGACTTAGAACTCTGTTCTTCTGCTTCTCCTCTACTTGGTTTTAATAAGATTTCTTATCTGTTTCTGTACAAGGTAACAATAATCAAAGTTCCAACTGTCAAAAGGGATGCTTCAAGTGTAACTAGCAGGTGACATGTCACATTGAAAAAGTGATTTACACTTTTTAGGTGGTTACTTTTCACTTTTTTGATGTGGCGTGTCATCCTCTAGTTGTGGGCATACTGTTGACACCCCTTAAGGGAGCGCACATAATCCTTTGGCTTGCCCCCTATGTGAAAATCCTGGCTCCACCCTTAATGAGAGAGAGAGATAAAGGGTGTCTGTTGAACTAGAAACAGGTAATTTCGAATCCCAACCTGACGAGTTTCAAGCACAGTCAGGGCTAATAACGACACACACTATAAGCTCCACCCTATCCGTTACGCTTTACAAAGCCTAGAGTTGAAGAATTCAACATGGAACCATAAACCCAGTTTCTTTCCCTGACTCAAGACGTGTAGAAATCCTCCTTCACGTACACACACACACACACATAGAATAAACACAATCTATCATATGCTACACACATGACAACAAAAGAGAGATGTAATATACGTAAACAAAATAAATTTTGTTACCTCATTATTTGGCAATTTTGCCAAAACTTTGAACCGTTTTGGGAAAAATCCCTAAAAAAAAAAAACTTCAGATTTTTGTTTCTAGAGGAACTATTACTCTTTTTAGGAGACACTGAATAGTGAATACACTATTTCGGATAGAAGGAATATGATACTATATACAGTATAGCTATCTTGAAACAGATATAAATAGAGAGAATATGTGCAAATCATCATAAAGATAGTAACCTAAACCAAGAACAAGCACAGAATTATCATGCTAATAAATGGATAATGATTCAGACAATATAGTGGATACCCACAATGCCTATCATAATCAAGGGGTATTCTTTTTAATAAACTTTGTTGTGCTAATCTTGATTGATGTGATTGCATAAAAGTCTCATCCATTTGTTATGTGGTTGAGATGAAGCACCAATGTATACCTCTGTTGAATATGAACATAATTATGTGACTAATTGAACATATCTTTTCGATTTCAAGATGTAGAGGAGAGAATGATCCCTATTTTCTCTATTATTACATGGGAATAGATAACTTTTATCATGCTTAGAACAATTGTAAAGAAAAAAGAAAAGGCTATCTCATAGACATCCAAAATATAGTAGTCGCTTTGTCATATTCTTTGTTCCTCATTAGGTAAAGTGTATATCATATGCATTGCCAGTCAGTAACTATATGGGAGTAACTCACTCTAAAAAAGTCCATGGACACTTAAATTAAATTATTGGGTTTGAGGAAGGGATGAAGAATGGGATGCAAATGTCGTGGATCATCCATTGATTATGATTTTTGGTTACATTTCATTCTTAAATTTACCCTTTCACTTCATAATTTTTCCCAATCTCCACAATTTTTACTATTTATATGTTGAAATCTTCCAATTAGGCGCTGGTTAAATTGAACCTCTAAAGATCCCACCATTAAATCTGACATAACCCACCATGATAAGCTTTATTATAATCACCCTTTATTCGCACCATGATTATACCGAAATCAATAAAATCTAGTGACTTTGGCAAAAAATCTTTTCAAAGAGGCTGTTTAGAATTGTAGATATCATGCATGCGGACTACCTTGAGTCTACCCCAACGGGGTTCATTGGACTTGGAAGAGATTAGCGATGAATATTTGCGAAAAATCTTGAGTCTCATTAGAAGGGCTCTTGAGGCTTTAAGAGGGACCACAGACAATGTGTTCTCGAATCAAGGCTTCTTGCATATTCGAATGTGGAGAGAGCTTCGGTTTTCTTTTTGATCTCTTGGGAAGGGTCTCCAAGACTTGTTATCCTCCAATAATGATGTAAAATCTAACGGTATGTCTTTGAGTTGTTCGAGAGGACTTCATTATTACTCTCTTTGAAAAGATCTCAACTAAATGGCATGATCTAAACCATGAAGGAAGTTCTTTTTCATTTCTTAAACCCAATCTTCTCATTTGATTGATGGGAGGGGTAAAACTCTTCTTGTTAATCTTTGAAGTTGTTGGGTGTAGAAGATCTCAAGAGCTTCTTTTGTAAGTGAAAGAACTTCGAAGCTTTTTCTTGTTTCTAGCAAAAAGATCCCCCGGACTAGGTGAGGTGAGGGTGGCAATGTTTGACATGACCTGTGAACCCGACATGAAATAAACAGGTTACGGTTGACGGTAAACGTGTTTTGGGATAAAATCGAGTTGACCCACTTTGACACGATTAATAAAATGAGTCAGGTTCCGGTTGACCCATATAGGTGTATACACTTAACTTAACATGACACAAATCTGACCCGCCAACACAAGTTACCACATAACCCATGATCCCAAAATGAAATAAGCGGGTTAGGGTTGACTGTAAACGTGTTTCGGATCAAAGTGGGTCAACCAGCTTTGACACGATTAATAAATGGGTTGGGTTCAGGTTGAGCCATATAGTTGTATACCCTTATCTCAACACGACATGAACCCGACCCACCAACATGAATTGCCACCCCTTGGTGAGGCATACGTATTTTTAGCCTCTTCACTCTGTGGTTGGTAGACACTTTCCTTCACATTGAGAGTTCAAGCTTAAAATGAGACCCATGTATTGATCTTGAGGCCTCCTTAACGTGGGCCCTTATTTAAGATCCAAGATCACGGGCCAAGTGTCGTTGATAAGGTGACATGAGTCTTTAAAACTTTCACATCTATAACATCCAAGCCTTTGTGTAAATGAGTTGTTTACACTAGTAGATTTCTACATAAAACTCATCTTCTTATGTGTTCACCTGCACATGATGCTAATGGAGGAAGGCATTTATATTGGATAACTTGAGGCGCAATCGCCACCTCATGTGGATTAAGGAATCTTCTTCCCTTTCACCATGCATTTGTATGGTGCAGCAGTTCTATAGGGGTGGCAATTCGTGTTGGTGGGTCGGGTTCGTGTTGTGCCGAGATAAAGGTATATGACTATACGGCTCAACCCTAACCTGACCCATTTATTAATCGTGTCAAAGCGGGTCAACCCACTTTGACATGAAACACGTTTACAGTCAACCCTAACCTGATTTTTTCATGTTGGGTTCATGGGTTATGTGGTAATTTATGTTGGCAGGTCATACCCATGTTGTGTCAAGTTAAGGGTATACGGCTATATGGCTCAACCCTAACCCGACTCATTTATTAATCATGTCAAAGCGGGTTAACCCATTTTGACCCAAAACACGTTTATAGTAAACCCTAACCCGATTATTTCATCTTGGGTTCATGTCGGGTTCACGGGTCATGTCAAACAATGCCACCTCTAGTTCTACGTGCATCTTTGCAACTATAGCTATAAGTAGGTCCTATGTCTTAGAATAGTCAATTGTAATTGTGTAACGGTTACAAAGACATTTATAATGAATTATTTAAAAAAAAATTAGTTTATTAATTTGTCTATAATACTGGAGCTAAAAGCTCCCTAGTGTTATGACCATATAAATAATATCCCAAAACATTTTTTATTTTTTATTTTTGTTTTCTTTTTTGGTTGGAAGTAGATTTATTATATTGAAAACAACGCTCCTTAAGGCATAATGGTGATCAAAATATTTACAATAATTAAATAAAAGTAATAAATTTCTTCAATGAAGGTGTTGGGAAAAATTCCTTCTTCCACATCTTGACTCGGGTTTGGGTAACCTGGATAATCAGAATAGGTTTGGTACATGCCTCAATAAAGAATACTTTCACAAACTTCGAAGGGAAGAAATGAAACACTAGACAAAATCTTTGTTGATATAAAAATTGGTAACACGGTACAAGTATCTTGCTCAATTAAAAAATGGACACCTCTCTCTCTGAGGCATTGTCCTTAGCTCTCTGAGGCATTGTCCTTAGCAGTGAGCAAGCCAATGATAGAATCTGAAGAATGAACCAAATCCAATCATCTAAAACTGAGTTACATACTATTTTATATAACTCCTACTCCTAAGATAGACTAAATTTGATGATGATGTTGAGGATCTTTTCTTCTTCTTTCTCTCGTCTATTTATATCGACTCAGTCTGTTACAACATCTTCTTCACGTTGTAAGGTAGTTACGCTCCACTTTCTACATTTTCACCATCAAAGTGATCACTTACTCCATCCTTCATTGTGATGTCGAATGCCCATCATGAGGTGCATCATGATCATGTTTTGTCTACTTCGTGTAAGTGACGACCCACGTTTGTTGTATGCTAACCATCACAACATGTGCCTTAGTAAAAACTCTTCTACTCCGCCTCGCATATCCATTTTAGCGGATGAATTCAAAGTTTAACTAAAATCTATGTGTCCTACATCTGTAGGGGTATTTTCAAAATGGTGTTAACAAATGCCCCCTGCACATGTCTAGTTTAGATCTCAACTAGACATGTGTGCTCATTTTCTAACGCTCTAAATTTATCTATCTAGGCCTCATTGGTTGTTTCAGAGATTCGCGCTCGATGGTGTAACTAATTTGACTCAGTTACCTTAATCGTCACCTCTTCTAGGATAAAGGATCTTCTCTCATTAATTGTTCCTAGGATTTGCTGAACTTCCAATGCTCTTGGGCGGAGCAAATGATGATTTCTTGCGTTGAAAACTGAATCATCTTTATCGCCCAATGACAACCCTTACTTTCATGCTTCTATAAATACCCACCTTGGGTGTCGTCTTGTTCTCATCTCTCTTTGTCATGATCACATGTCATTCTTTTGCGATCATGTTGGCGGACCTCAACACTTCTGGGGTGGTTTCAAACTTTGTTAAATGGGGTAATTCTTCTTTTTGTCCTATAATCGGTACTTGGATTCCTTTGTTCATGAGATTACTTGATATCTACTTTTCACATCATGCCCTCTGTTTGGACCACCACCCCATCGCTGGAGGATGGTCATTCATCTTGGGTCTTCTTATTTTAAAGAGTTAGAGGGTTGTATAGATTCATCAGACAATCCCAAAGTACTACCCAGATCATGGAGGAGTGCTTTACAGATAGACAAGGCACCATCGCCACTCCTACGTATGCCATAGTTCTACAAAACCGTGCTTACTAGGAGAGGCACACTGACTTGAGCCCCTTCCTTTGCTCTTTTGATCTTGAACCGTTACTCGGGGTGACTCTTGAGGTGACCTCTAAAGAGATGAAAAACATGCCTCATCCAAGTCTCCATAGCTCATGGTGACAAACAGGTTGAACAGTTTTTACTGAAACCTGTGCCTTACCTCTATTCAACATCAGCCTTTGCACCTCACATTGATTATCATTAGGCCATTTCCTGATTTCTTTAAGAAACAATGTACAGTCTTGATACGAGCCCTTGTATTTTCATCGTCTCATGTATTAGGACATTTTTACCCTTAGACATTATTTGTCTTGACAAGAGTCTTTGTAATTTTTAACTTATGATAATGAAAAAAATTATTTAGACATATTTTTCCATGAACATTTTTTTTTTGACATAAGCCTTCATAATGGACTCTTATTTATTATAGGACATTTTTTTCCTTATATGAGCCTTCATATTTGACTTATAATATTTGTTGTAGGACATTTTTCTCTTTAAATATTTCTTTACTTTGATATGGAGGTTTATGCTGCTTCAAATGTCTACCATTGACTAAAGTTGCAAACGGATCGGATCCAGAACGGATATGAGCATATCCATTTCGGTATCCTATTCTAATGGTAATTGTAAAACTATATTGTATCCTAATTGCTAAAATAATTCGGATTTCAAACTAGATTTTAGATATTTGAAGAAAAAAAAAAGGCAATTCCATATACATCGTCACCATTGCTAGTGCAGTCTTCCCTAACCCATGTCTATCCTCACGATGTTAGATGGTGTAGAATACAATCTCTTCTCCTATGTGGTGGGTGTGAACTTCTGCCACTGCGGCATAGTTGTGGTAGTACCTGTGGGTTCCGCCATGAACAGTTTAAGGGTTTTAGTTATTAGGCTATTTAAGATTGTTGGATTAGTTTTAAATCCAACAATCTATTCTCTATATTCTATATATTGTTATATTTTAACAAAATGGATATTTAATGGAATGGATCGATATATATATATATATATATATATATATATATATATATATATATATATATATCCGTATCCTATTCGTTTATAGCATATATTTTTATAAATGAACCGGATAAGCTTATTTAGGATCAGATGCGGACTGGAAAACGGTCATTTTTTGGATAACTTGTAGCCCTACCATCGACTCCTCATTTGACGTGTATAAGTCAATAGTACTCTCATCGAAAACTTTGTTGACCTGCCATGGCCCTTTCCAAAGAAATGACCATCTCACAACACTTGATTTTTTTACTACCAAAGGTAGTATTGTTCTCCAAATCACACTATCGAGTCCATCCCTTATTAGAATGTGACAATCGACATGGCTCGAGTCATTTTGATGAACCATAGTAAGTTCCCAGAGCGACGTGCCATAGGCATTTTCATAGGATTTCGCTGTCGTGGAGATTTCAAAAGACAATCCCACCTTAGCGCATAACTTTTCTAAGTTGACTATTTTTTCATTTGGCATCAAGGTCATATCACAAGCCAAGAATGTAGGGCCTTTTCTTCCCCTTTGGATCCTTGTAGCTCCTCAGTTTTGGGATTCTCTTCTGCATCGATCTTCATGCTGCATTTTCTTGTCTTATCCTCGTAGCTTCTGACTCTACCATATTGACCTAGACAAAGCTTTCATGACTTGCCCATTATCCTTGGCTAGGGCAAATTCTTCCATTCCCAGTGATGAAGCTAATCCTTGACGATTCTTGGTGAATTGGCTTTGTCCAACTTTGTTCATTATGATGTACTTGAGCATTATCATGTTGTCTGATGTCACATTTCTTGCCATTGCCTTTTTCTCATCGATGTCTCACTCGAGCACCTTTGTGCCTCAACACCTAACTCTTTCAGCACTAGAATCGTATTCATCAGTTCTATCTACGGTAAGATCGCTCGATTATCACATGTCAAGTTGACTATGACTACATCGACATTTACTAACTCTGGGACTATAATGATCATTCCCTGTTGGATAGCAAACCGACCGTCATGCTCAATTGGGGTGGTCTTGACTTCTTTTGTCTGGTACGTTAGTCAATGCACTTGTTTGCTTTCTTTCTTAGCTTTCTCTTATAGTATCCCTCTGATCGCAATTGTGTTACCATCAACTGGCCCAGAAGGTAGTCTCCATTTTTCCACTTTTGGTGGTTAACCGACTTGTGTGCTCAACCCCTGGCCTTCTATTATTGATAGGACCAGTGTCGAGCTTAGGGACATGTCTTCTAGGGAGCTTATTTTCCCTGTTGATCAACCTAGTGTTAGGCTCCTTATATGCATGTTCGATAGGTTTGCCTAACATATGTTTCGTGCGATGGCTTTGTCACACTACTCGCATGACCTTAACCACATACTAGCTGAGTGGTTCGGTTGTCGCTTAAGTCCACTTATAGCATGGCCTCAAGGCAGTAAATTTTATCTGTACGGTGGATGCTCATATTGTTGGCTTGGGCCCTCGCATGACTGGTGGTAAGAGTTATATTGAACCAGAGGGTTTCCTTGAGGTAAATAACTCAAACTCTTTGGCAGTTGAGATTCCATTGAAGGCATTCAGTATTATTGGAAACTTTATAACCCATCGAGGGGATTCTTGGGTATCCTTCAGAATGTGGGTGCCTCTCGAGCCTCTCTAGGTGTGGAAAACTTAAGGCTTGACTGAGCTAGTTTGAGCCTTGAGGAGGTTGCACTCCATGACTGACCAACTCCTGATGAGCCTCTCTGTATGGTGTATCCATAGGGATCTTGACTCATTAATTATCAAGATGAACCGTCATCTGACCTTGCCCTCCGAATCCCTTCGAGGTTCCCAATGAGGCTGGAGAATTCTCCTTCTTTGAACCATCATCTGGTCTCGTGCTATGGTCTTCTTATAGGACACAGTTCCTCGAGCATCAATCGGAAGGTTGCAACAATAATCTTGGCCAGTTTACTTGGTGTAGTAAAACATTGTTTGTCGATCTAGTCAGCTAAGGCATTGAGCCCACCATCAAGTTGTTGCGGTGTCCCATACCAAGTTTCTTTCCGAATGGGAGCATTTCCATTTTCAAAGGTGTTAAAACTTATTCCCCTTTGAGGTGGACTCCCATTGTGATTATCAATCTCTGTGTTGGGAAAAATCCTTTTTCCACACCTTGACCCAGGTTTGGGTAACTCGGATAATTGGAATAGGTTTGGTACATGCCTAAAAAAGAGGACTTCCACAAACCTCGAAGGAAAAAAATGAAACACTGGACAAAATCTTTGTTGATATAAAAATTGGCAGCACATTACAAGTATCTTTCTCAATTCAAAGGGGGAGACCTCTCTCTCCCTCTGAGTCGTCCTCCTCAGCAGCGAGTAAGCGAGTGACATAAATTGTGAAATGAACCAAGTCCAAACCTCTTGAATTGAGTTACTGACTACTTTATGTTGCTTTTACTCCTAAGATAGACCTACTCTTACTCCTAAGATAGACTAAATTTGATGATGATCTTTTCTTCTTCTTTCTCTCATCTATTTATATCGAGTCAATCAATTACAGCATCTTCCCTATGTTGTAAGGTAGTTACTCTCCACTGTCCACCTGAGGGGTAGACATGGGCCGGGCTTAGGTCCAGACATGGTAGGCCTAGGCCCGACCCTATAATTATAGATTGGGCTTGAGTTGGGGTTTGGGCCCATAAATTTTTATTAAACTTAGGCCCGGGCCCAGCCCTACTTAATTGATTAGGCTTCAGGCCGGGCTTCGGGCTGGCCCATGAATTTTTTAAAAAATTAATGTTGAGATGTAGGTCTGAACTCTAGACCTATCGAAGGTTCAAAATTTCTATTTTGATGGATTTTTCGTCATGAGGATTAGTGGAAATTTCACTAGAATGTTTCGAAATATTATAAAATTTATGAAAATTTCGATGTGAATTGTTATGAAAATTTCAATCTATGTTGAGCATGATTACACACTCTGGACTCAAATAACTATGTAAAGCATTTAAGTCA
>JAOXJP010014040.1:0-17649 GCA_025762735.1 Platanus orientalis | reverse complement strand
AAGTCGAAGCATATGCCTTTTGTTGAGACTCCTGAGGTATCCCACAATGACCAAGATACAGTAATTAATAAATTTAAACATGAAATTAAGACCACACACAATACGAGGAATTAAGACAAAATCCTAACTTAACTATAGCAGGCCCCACACAGTCCAATGGCACAATTAGGACACCTAACTCAACAGCTATTACTAAGGCTTTACCCTCGAATATCCTTCCGTGGTGCCTGCTTCAAGATGACCAAGCAGGGTATAGGGTTATATTAGTCGATTCAACTCGAGACCACTCCTTGGTTTAATTGATTAAATCCTCTTTCTCTCATTATAAATTCTAAGAATTCTCATTATGCAAAGAAAAGAAGAAGAGAAAGAACAAAAAAAAAAAAAAGAATTCCCGAGTCGGACTCGCGAATCACTGAGTTATTCGACCCAACAAACTTTTTGAGTTTTGAGTTTTGTACTATAACAATAATCTATAGAAAACAAAAGTGGTCAGGTAAGGCCCGACTTAAGATGAAGTTGTAGCTGAGAGATTTAAAGGGAAACTTCCAAGGGTGCATCCATTCGTCACCAAGCCCACAGCATGCATCCAACACGCGGCCACCTTCTCCATGCATGATCCGTCGGTGTTGAACGTTGAGCACTAAACGTTACAATGCCCCGCTTATCATTCTTATCCTTTTCACCTCATAAATAAAAAATTTAGAATACCCCCCCCCCCCAACCTTCTTCCTCTCTGTACTGTCTCACCACATTCTTTCTTCCTCTCAACTCTTCTTCTGCTAATGGATTTGCTAAATTCCCTGCTAAATTTGGTGGTGCCTCCTGCAAGCCTGGTCATGCTAGCCTTTGCATGGCCAACCTTGTCTTTCATCCATGCGTGTGAGTGGCTTTTCCGCACATTATACAGTGAAGACATGGAAGATAAGGTTGTCATCATCACTGGAGCTTCGTCTGCGATCGGAGAGGTAATCATCCATACTAAGTTCAAATGAAATCAATAGAGTTTATGTTGTTCAGGGTTGGAATAGTTTCCTACGATTATACTCTCTCTCTCTCTTTTCTTCTTTTTTTTTTTAATCACGGAACCTAATAGATTAGACTTTATATCTCTTAGAACACGAAAATGGTGAGAAACTCATTTTTCTTCTCTAGAAATTGAAGATGTTCTGAGGGGAATCAGATGGAATTTTAGGATATCTTCTTTATTCTTTATATATTGAGATATGCAATCTTGCTAAAGGTTGACATTAGAAGAAGAGGAATCTTTGGAATACATACATGTATTGGAGAAGCACAAATGAAATGGTATTTCTCTGATATATGTTATCAAGGTACAGTGTATGATTGCCATTGCGATCCCAAGTGGGTTGATTCCACTATGTTCCAAAATCAATTTGATTATATGATTTTAAACATGCAAACTAAGTAGGCAGCATTGAATGATTGGTCTCCATCTTTGGCTTGCACACCATTTATATGTATGTATGAGAGAATTCACTGGGAACGGATTGCCCACAATGTTAGTTTTACGTCAGATGTCTTCAAGTAAGAAATTGAGATTAAGTATGTTATACAAAACCTTTATTAATGAATACACCTGTTTTATGCCTTAATAAAGCTTCATGTTTATGTATTCGTACACGTGCATGTATACTTAAGGAGCACATGCACATTTGAGTGTGTTGGAAGAAATATTTTTCTAAAATTATCTTTCATTAATATTAAAAAAATAATATTGTATTAAATTCTATCTTACATAGAATTTTAAGTTTTGTTGTAGTTAAAAGAAAATTACCTGTTAGAGAAATCTCCCCAAACAGTTGAGATCTTTATTGGCAAATACACCTTATCTTTGGACATAAGCTGGGAAGGAGACTATTGGTTCCTCCCTTCTAGTTGTCCATAAACTCATAAAGAGTTCTAAATAAAGATAGAGGAGGTGTGAGATCCAATAAGGTTCCACTTTTATAGCTACATCATCATACTCTTGATTATGTCACTTCTACAACTTCAGTCCATTTGTAATTACAATTAATAAAACTTTAATAATTTCAAATTATCTTTTAGATCCTCCTAATTAAAAAAAAAAATTGTAGACTTTCATAAATTGTAGCTCATTAACTTATTGCAATTGATATCTTAGGAAATAACAAAAAGGTTGTTTCCAAAGAACAATTCTTAGTTTAGTTGTGCTCTCAAACATGATCTCACTATAGCCACTAGAGACAAAAATTACTTACTATCAAGCCCTTAGCCAATTATTATAACTCATGTGGAGTCATATACAATTCAATTGGATTAAAAAAAAAAAAAAACATTCTTTAAAATAAATGGCTCAAATGGATAGTCCCAGGGTTAGGGGAGTGGATTCTTTTTTTTTCTTTTTTTTTTTTTAATATTCATAGATCTACAATGCAACTGTAAATTCCCAAAATGCTGACGATATAGTTTGACAAACATCATTGATTGAAAAATTTAAGCAATGGATTCTATATACTTGGGAAAAACAAACCTCTCAAACCTGAAGACAATATAGAATCTCTAGATTGAGACATATACTACTTTTGATTGTATACTTAATCGAATGCAAACTCAATGTAATAATCTATATATCCGCATGCAAGAGTATATTCAACTGTTCTAGTCATTGAATTATCATCGCTCTTATCATATTTATGACTATTGTATGATAGAAGGTCATTTTTTTAATGACCTTTTATCATACAATAGTCATAAGTATGTCAACCATATAAATGAGATTCCCACTCTTACCCTAGTTGAGAACATTTCAGGTCTATTAGAACTGGATAATCAAATTTCCTACATTTGATCTCACCATGCACCTGAGATCTTATTTTGTTACCTCGGAACAACTTATTTCATCACATGAAATAATACACACCCATAAAATCCATGCATAAATAAACTTCATTAATTATCAATAATGAATAAATACATGAATAGTGTTGTTAGGACATCATTCCTAACAATCTTTCGCTTTCCCTCAAATCCATCTGCTTACATATCTGACATCCATCTTATCAATGCAAGCTTCACACCTTGGAAGGAAATGACTTGGTCACTACTACTTAAGGAAGCAATCTTAGAAACACCCCCCCTGGTTTATTATGTCTTGTATCAATTGGACTTAAATTTTATTCACTTTTACTTTTTTGTGGCAACATGACTCATTAGCTTGGGCCACAACACTACTGTTTTTACAATATAGAACAAATGGCAAGTGAACCAAATATACAACTCTTAACTCCAATTGGAACTTCTAGAATTACAAACCATTATTTGCTGCCTCACTTGCTATAACATACTACTTTTGTAGTTGAATCAATTATGCATTGTTGTTTCAAACTTCTCCAGCTAACAACTCTTCTAAAGGTAAAAACTTAACCTAAAGAAAACCTCAAATTATCCTTATATAAATAAACTGCAGAATCAGTATAACCAAATATAGATAGGGCTTAACACTGTAGATAAGAAATTATTATTTAGTCCTTTTCAAGTACCTAAAGATGTGTTTTACTTTAAAACTTACTTATCATACCAACTACTAAAGGAAATATCCAATCCAGTGCAAACAACATCCATGAGACTTCTCACCTTAAAAACATATGGTGACTTTTTTATGTGATCCTTCTCTTCTGGTATCTTTTTTATGTGATCCTTCTCTTCTGGTATCTTTTAGCACTGATCCTTTAAGAAATTGATTGCACTCCAAAAGGGTAAAAACTCCTTTCTTAGAATCATGCATTGCAAACTTAATCAATAACTTGTCAATGTACCTAGCTTGAGTCAAGCCCAACATCCTTTTTCTTTTTTGTTTTTGTCTTGTTATAATTTTATACTTGGGATTTAGGAAGCCTAACAAATATTTCATTCCAATATGATTGTACAATCATAAATTAATTGTTAATAATATCTCACATCATTCCCAATGAGTAATTTATTGTCAACATATAGAATAAGGAACACCATCTCACACCCATTAACCCTCTTATACACATATGATTCATCAATAATATTTTCAAATCCACAATTTAATGGTCTGATTAAAACAAATATTCCATATCTAACATAGATTCCTTCTAAGTTAACATAAGAAATGCCTTATCCAGATATGTCAAAAACTCTATAGGTCATAAGACTCCCACTACGACATGGTATTGTTGTATAAAAGATCTACCAGGTAAGAATTAGTCTACGATTTTCCTAGGTAGCTAAATGTTGGGGAATAGAGAACCAGTCTATCAATCAATACAAACTAAGTTGAAAGCAATAAAGTGAAAATAAGACAATTCATAAGCATACCATAAGACACAAGATTTACATGAAAAACCCCAAGTTGAGGAAAACCCATGGAGTGGTTGAGAAAGCTTCACTATTTTTGGTGATTACAAGAGTTTTCTTTCAATCTTTCACAAAACCACAAGTTTTCACTCGTTTCTTGTTTTTTTTTAACATTATTAAAACCCTAGACAACAATAAAGACCTTATATAGAATATAAAGGTTGAGCTCGATAGGAATCCCTCCCTTTCACAGGCCTTCTATATCAATTTGCAACTAATTTTTTGCCCCTAGACCGGTCCACTAACAAGTTGGATTGATCCAGCTTGCCTCGACTGGTCCACCATGCCTCTGATGTTTTCTATATAGCTCCCGAATACTACTAGACCGATACAGACTTACTGTGGATTGGTTCAGGATCCAGTTGGACCAGTCCAAACTGTTAGCTACAGTTTTTGTCTAGTTGGAGACTAGTGTCCTTCTCGTTGTCTAGTTGTTGTACTTGTGATATGACCTCTTCCTTTCTATGAATTTCTTATGGCTCTTTTTCATCTTTACTTATTAAAACTAACTGAAGCTTTGCATAACTCCAATTTTCGTATTGTTACTACCTTGGTAAGTATGTCGTTGGGTTTTCATCTATGTGGATCTTTTCCAACTTTAACACTTGTTCCTCTAGGCAAGATTTTATGAAGTGATACTCTTTCTATCAATGGGCTTAGTCCTTGCATGAAAGAATGAATTCCTTGTAAGATGAATAGCGCTTTGGCTATCACTAAATAGCATGTTGTTCTTTTGCTTCTTGTCTAACTCTTTCATCAGGCTTTTCAACCAAATCAATTCTTTGTTAGCCTCCATTATTGAAATGTATTTCATTTTTATTGAGAAAAGCGCAACTATCTTTTGTAGTTGAGATACCCAACTAACTATTACATTCTCCAAAGTGAACATGTACCCCATTGTACTCCTCCTATCTGCATTACCTAACAGGTTTAAGTCTACATATCCTTGTAACTCCACTTGTGTCACTGTAAAACATAATATTGTGTTAGTGGTTCCCCTCAAAAAATCTCAAGATCCACTTATCTTCTCTCCAATGCATTCTTCTAAGCTTACTTATGAATCTACTCGCAATCTCAATTGCTTGAATTATATTCAATTTAGAGTAGATCATGGCATACATCAAGCTGTCCACCGCTGAAGCATATGAAACCCTGGATATATAATCTTTCTCCTCTTTAATCTTAGGAGAATCTTCTTTGGAGAGTTTAAAACGACTAGCCAATGGGGTACTAACTAACTTTCATTCTACATGTTGAATATGTTAAGATTCTTTTCAACATATTCAACCTAAGACAACTTTAACCTGTGGTTTTTCCCATCTCTTGTGATTTCCATCCCAAGAATTTATTTAGCTTCTCCCAAGTCTTTCATCTCAAACTCCTTCGACAACTTCTTCTTCAAGTTATTTATTTCATGTATGCTTGATCTTGCCACAAACATATTTTTCATGTACAAGAATAATATAATGTACCCGTCATTAAAGGTTTTGCGATAGCAACAATGATCTGCATAATATCTTTTATTACCATTCTACAGCATAAAGCTGTCAAATTTCATGTACCATTGCCTTAGGGATTGCTTCAATCCATATAAGCTCCTCTTGAGCTTACACACCATTTCCTCATTGCCTTCTACTTCCATACCGTTGTGACTGCTGCATGTATATGTCTTCTTTCAAGTCACCATGGAGAAAAGTTGTCTTCATATCCAACTGCTCAAGATGTAAATCTTCTACTACCACAATGCTTAATACCGCTCTAATGGTGGTTATTTTTACAACTGGAGAAAATAGTTTAAAGTAGTCAACACCTTTCCTTTATTGACACCCCTTTACAACTAGCTTTGTCTTGTATCTTTAACTCTTATCTTGTTTTCCCTTTAATCTATATGTCCACTTATTTTTCAGTGTCTTATCTCCTTCGAGTAGTGGAAATAAGTCCCATGTCTAGTTTGTAAACAAGGATTTCATATCTTCATCCATGGCATACTCTCGCTTATTCTTTTATCAACCTCTAATGCTTTATCATAACATTTCGATTCACCCCCATCTATCAATAAGTAGTATAATGAAAGAGAGAAACATCGTGTTGTCCTAGATGTTCTTGAAGACCTTCTTAGTGCCGGAGTAGGTGTTTGTGGCTCTATACACTGGTTTTCTTCTGACACCTCATTGCCTTCAACTCTTGGTTCATCTCCCCCAGAAATCTCCTCAAATTCTATAAACCCCTTTTCGTCCTTTTGTTTTTGTCTTACCTTTGTACATGGTCTTTTCATTGAATACCACATTTCTATTTCTAATGATTTTTCATTTTTTATCATCCTAAACTCGGTACCCAGAATCATCAGAACCATATCCAATAAAGTACACTTCTTAGACTTTGCGTTTAACTTTTTTTCTCTGATTAATATCAACATGAATATAAGATGTGTAACCAAACACTTTTAGATGTTTATCTCTTGTCCCACCCATGCTTCTTCAAGAAGTCCACTATTTAATGGTTTCAAAGGTCCTCTATTGATCAAGTGTGCAGCTATGCCTACCGCATCTACCCAAAATTGTTTAGGCAATCCTACACGCAACCTCGTGCTTTTAGCCTGCTCTACGATCATTACATCATCCGCATAGCCACACCTTTTGCTGTGGTGTATTTGGTACTGTCTTCTCTCTACTAATTCCTTTCAAAGCACAATACTTCTCAAATTATTTGCTACAATATTCCCCTATATTATCAAACCTTAAACACTTAAGCCTTAAACATGTTTTATTCTCAACTTAGGTTCTCCACTTCTTAAACACTTAGAACACGTCAAACTTGTGTTTCAAAATAAACCTATAATTTTATAATAATATCATCAATAAAAGTAACAAAGTAGAAAGAACCACTAAGAGAACATACCTAAGTTGGTCCCCATATGTCAGTATGAACCAGTTCCAACTTTTGAAACTTTGATGTTCTTCTTACTTTAAAAAAGCTAACTTTCTTCTGATTTCCCAAAACAAAATCTTCACAAAATTTCAAATCTAAAACCTTTAAATCGAGAAGTTTACCTTTAGAGTGGAGAATATTCATTCATTTCTCGCTTATGTGCCCAAGCATATAGTGTCATGTGTTTGAATTGATATCTGTTTTAGCTACATCAATGGAGCCATGGTTCCCGGTCAGATAGAGTTTACCTTCTTTCTTTTCATGAGCTATCCCCAAGACACCTTTGGTTACTTTTCATGTGTCTCCCGTGAAAGTAGTAGTATGTCCATATTTTCAAACTTAGTACATGTCTCTGTTGTTGTTTCATATATATATATATAATTCTAAACTATATTCAACTTTAACAAATCAATAACAGATTATACTTCAAGATTAAACATAACAAAACAAAAATTAAACAAATAAAGTTAGATGAACTTATTGGTTTTCTCTAGTCAAAACGCGTCCAAGGACCCTATCCTTAAACTGTATTCGTTGCCCACGGTGCAGTAGGTTCTTCTCCGACGACCGTTCTAGGATTCAACAACGGTAATCTCTCAAGCCCACACCCACAATGAAAGATCAATCAATGAATGGTTTTGACTATGCTTCCAACCCAATCAAAAGAACAAAAGAATCATCAAAATAACAATCCAAAAAGCTTGAAGAGTTCATATCAGATTTCTCCTTGTGTAATCTTTGAAGTTCTTTGCTTCTGTGTGCAGTCACCATTAGTTTCCTCCTTTATAGAAGACCCTTCAATGATCATAACCCTTGCCATTAGAAATAACCCAACGTACTAAAATTTAGTCGTTGGAGCAACCCATTTATTCTCATTGGTTGGCTTTCCAAAAATCCACAAGTGCCAACGTATTAATCAATTTAAAATAGTAAGTAATAAAACTCATATTTAATAATAAAAATAAGTGTAATAAGAGTCGTTGTCTCTCTTGTACCAAAAATGAAAAAAAGAGACGTCGTATCTCTTATAATAAAACTAGTAATGTCAATCACTAATAATAATAAATAAAATGGAAAATATTCGTATTTTGAATCTTACCCATAATACACCATAGTCTCACATCAATCAACAACCATATATCTCTATAACTCAATTAAACATCTCTTGTCATCTCCAAGATAGACTTTGATATAATCCCCTTACACATAATTCTTGAGTCATTCTTTATTTGTCATGGCCTGAAAGAACACACAGGAATCTAACACCCAAGATTAATTTTTTATCAAGTGCAAGAATCAAAGTGTCTTCAACAACATCACCAGCTATATTTGCAGAAGCTTCCTTCTCCTTGTTGCTACCTTGCTTTTTCTTCTTTAGTGCCCAACAATCTTTCTAAAAATGTCATTTCTTACCACAATTCCAACATTCCCCTCTTGGCTTTGTTGTCTTAGATCTCCTAAATTTTGATCTTCCACAGTCTTGTCATTCTTTAGCAATTCTTCCTCTTACCTTTCACATTTCAATCTGCTCCCACTTTATGATGTTTTTCTTAAGGTTTTTTGCGGACTTCCTCACTGATTATTACACTCACCACATCATTGAATTTCATGGTGTTTAAACCAAGGAATTACTCAATGCCATAACTAGGTCATCCTAACTCTCCGGTAAAGAGGATATGATCAATGTGGCTCTAAATTCATCATCGAAGTTGATGCCTACTAAGGTTAATTGACTTGTGATTGTGTTGAACTCATTTAAATGTTTCACAATGATTCTATCATCAACCATCTTTATATGCAACAACCTCTTCGTCAAAAATATTTTATTTAATACGGATGGTTTCTCATACATCTGCACAAGGGAATCCATGAGATCTTCAGTGGTTTTCTCTTTAGAAATATTGAAATCAACCAATGACGATAAAAAGAGTTTGATCATCCGAGGGCCTTCCTGTCAAGTACCTCCCAATCCACATCTAACATCATCTTGAGTTTTTTTTTTTTTTTTGCTTTCCTTCCAAGAGGTTGATAGATGTTTCTCTAATACAAAAGACCCTCTATCTATATCTTCCATAGTGCAAAGTTTGTACCATTAAACTTCTCAACTCCAAACTTTGTGGATTCATCTGCTTATGCCTCCATTTCTCATACTCAAAGCGAAATCTAATACTTCCTTGGCTTATTGAACCTAGATTTTCAAACCTTAGCTTTGATACCAATTTTTGGGAAATAAAGAATCAACCTATCAATCAAGCCCAAACAAATTAATAGCAATAATAATCAAAAGAAAATAAGACAAACCACAAGAACAACACCAAACACACAGGATTTATGTGGAAAACCCAAGTTGAGGAAAAACCATGAAGCCATAGAGAAAGGTTCACTATTCTTGGAAGATTACAAGAGTTCTCTTAATCTCTCACAAAACCACAAGTTCTCACTCTCTTTTTGTTCTTTTCAACCTTAAGAAACCCTAAAAAACAATAAAGAATATAGAACATAGATGTTGAGCTTGATAGGAATCCCTCCCGTTCATGGACCTTTTATATCAGTTTACAACTGATTTTCCGCCCCTAGACAGGTCCACCAACAAGTTGGACTGATCCAACCTACCTGGGACCAGTCCACCATGTCTCTGATGTTTTCTGCACAGCTCCCAAACACTAATGGACTGATCCAGACTTATTATGGACCAGTCCATGACCTAGTTGGACCAGTCCAGGGCCCTTTGGATTGGTCCAAATTGTCAGCTACAGTTTTTTTTTCCCTTGCTTCTTCACTCACATCAGGCTCCACTCCAACACCAAAAAGTTAATCTAGAACAAACCTACTTCTATCAAGGCAATCAAAGATGTAGTCCGCAAAAAATGTCATATTCCTACTCACAAACACTTTTTACTCTCAAAGGGTATTATAAGAGAGACTACCCTTCACTCCTCCAAGAGACCTTACAAATAAATAAAGATCTATTCTAGATTCTAACTTATCAGTGTTTATTTTATGCACCTGAACGTATGAGCCCCAAACTCACAAATGTAGCATACTTGGTTCTCCCAATCCACATCTCGTATGGTGTAAGAAGAACAGGTTTAGTTAAGGAATCCTATTAATTACTCTCATGACTGTCTTGAGTGCATAATCCTAGAAACACTTTTAGTAAGTCAAAATCTCGTCTTTGATCTTACCATGTCAAACATGGTTTGATTACACCTTTCTCTACACATGATTTTACCATCTCCCACATTTGATCTTATCATATACTTGATATCCTATTAATTTACCTAAGAACAAATTATTTCATCTCATGAAATAATAAACACCCCATAATATTCTTGCATGAAATAAATAAATGGATTTTTTAGTGAATTATTTCTAACATGTATGCTTATGGATGTCCATTGTCATGCAAACATGCATTTTTCACTCATGTTGGTTAAGTTACAAGGACAAATATTTGGACATGCACATATCTGTTTGTTGAGCATGTGAGGATTATAATGGTTTATATCGCAGCAAATTGCCTATGAATATGCAAAAAGGGGAGCTAATCTCATGTTGGTCGCTAGAAGAGAGTTTCGACTTTGGGGAATTAGTGAGAAGGCAAGTCGGTTGGGTGCGAAGCATGTCATGCTCATGGCTGCTGATGTTGTCAAGGAAGATGACTGTAGAAGATTCATTGATGAAACCATAAACTTTTATGGTCATGGTAAGCCTCGCCATCTCTTAAATTATCCTTATTACAAAAAAATAAATGATTTTGTATGGTGCTGAAAAAAAAAAGGCAGACAAGAAGTTAATATCCTTTAAGCTCTATTTTATTTTTTGTAAATCAGAATCTGAATGAGAAGTGGTTTTCCATATAGTGGCCTCAGAAAACTACTTCCTTACCATGGATTTTGCACTTTTTGGTTCAAATTGAGAAGAATACTTGTAAAAGAACTTCTATTGTCTGATATTGTGATGAAAAGTCAATCCCAGCAACCATCTATAACATAGGGATGGTCCACCATGTTAATATTGTCACACCTGGATCAAATACAAGTGATTCATCATGACCATCACAATCAGAATCACCATTATCATCATCATCATCATCATCATTCTCACCATCAAAACTGTATTATCAATACACCTGTATTCACCACCACCATCAACTGCTTCATGATGAACTCATGCCATCATTATAATTACCGTCCTTTAAAACATCATTGTAATCATCAACAAATTCATCATCTTATATTAGACTGACGATAAATACTTTTTTACTTCATAGTTATAAACCCCAGATTGGTTTGCCTGTCAAACCAAAAATAAAAAATAAAAACCTGGAAACTGGCCTCCTGGCAGTTTGGGTTGGCATGGGGATCAAATTTGCATAAAAACCAGATCGGATTAGATGACCAGACCGGGTTATTATTTTTAGTCCAGACAACCTGGGCAATTGAACTAAATTATCCAGGTAGACTGGGCCAACTTTTCTTTAGGGAAAAATATCCTGACCTTTTTATTCTTCCATGTATTAAAGTGGACCCATGTATTTAGAGAACCAGGAAACTTATGTTGCTGGTGTGTTCAAATTGAAGTTTTGAAATCATACGACAGCTGTAATGTAGCAGGTTTCCCATACCTTTCCCACCACTTTTTACTTTGAGACTAAGGGTGAAAACTTCATCCTCATGTCCATCATAAGGCTTTGTTGTTGTTGTTTGCTTTAATATCCTGTTTTAATTACGTATGGCATTATCAGATTAACCAAGGTTGACCTGCTAGTCAAACAGGATTAGCTCATCCCCAGTTTTCTTGATTTATCCTTTTATAGAAGAAATTATATAGATATAGATTCTAAAAACATGTGGTGCCTGGTTTTTACATTTATTGGCCCAACTGAAGAACTATGAAAGACTGAAGTTTAATGTTTATTAGCCATTTGTAGCATGTGCCTCCCCCAAGTGTCTTTTTACAAGTATTTTTTTCTTCTTTTTTGGTTATTTTTTATTGGGTAACTATCATTTCCTTTTACAATCACCATGGTGGGACTGTAGGATTGATTAAAAAGTAAGTTCTTCCCCTCAGTTTTGCAATTGTGAAGCATATATCCATTACTTTGATATATACTACTAATCCTCATGTGTTTTGTTAATGTTGTTCTCATTTCAAAATTCAACAGTGGATCATCTCGTAAATACAGCCAGCTTGGGGCACTCCTTCTATTTTGAAGAGGCCACAGACACTTCTGTGTTTCCCCATATGATGGTGAGAGTTCAAAATGACTTTCTTAACATTCCAAGAAATCTCTGAGAGCATAAAATTTTCAGAGATGGTACTAAAAATGATCACATTTCCTCCAATTTCTTTATATATATATATATATATATATATATGAATAATTTGAAATAATGAGCATTTTTTATGATCATGAAATTTGGAGCTTTTTTGATCTTGGTGCCATGAGCATACTAAATCAGTGTGATTTTGACTTCATTTATGCCATATATATATATATATATATATATATATATATATATAGATTTATGAATAATTTGAAATAATGTGCATTTTTTTATGATCATGAAATTTGGAGCTTTTTTTGATCTTGATGCCATGAGCATACTAAATCAGTGTGATTTTGACTTCGTTCATGTCAGGACATAAATTTCTGGGGAAACGTTTATCCTACATATGTTGCTCTTCCATACCTAAGACAGAGCAATGGTCGAATAATTGTTAATGCATCGGTTGAGAGCTGGTTACCAATGCCAAGAATGAGCCTATATGCTGTGAGTATCAATGAAGTGATTCTTAGTCTATAATGTTTCATCAACAAGTACTCTGTACTCTGATTTATTGACACAGAACTGCAATACGTAGAGGACTAATAAGTTTGATATATTTTTTTTGGATAATTAACTTTATTAAAAGAAGGAGAAAAAACTCAAATACAACAACAGGGGAAGCTACCCTACAAGCAACCTTCAGGAAGACCGTTTCCCGAAAAGATTGATTGGGCATTGACCCCCTAATTAGCTAGCTTATCAGCCAGCTCATTCTGGCTCCTATCAATATGGAGTATGGACCAAAGAAATAAATAACAAAATTACAAGCACTCTATCTCATAGTTTGATATATATATATATTTTTTTTCATTTTTCTTTCTTTTCGGGTTATATATGCCTTCTTCCTGAGTTGGTAAAGTTTGTGTGTTTATGAAATAAACCTGAGCTAAAACCTGTCTGTCACCCACAAAAGTACCAACCATTAATCTGTTTGGAAGAAAAGGATCACAAATTTTGTTTCAATGATATTTTGGTTGGAATAACTTCATATAACAATGAACAATTAGATCTTACTTATAAACAAGGTAAAGTGGGGAATGCTATTGCCAATGATACTTCTTAATGATCCACTAAAAGGTTCCTTATTAGTGGATATTTTGATCATTAAAAAAGTGTTGTTTATCTGTTTCAATGACAAAAATCCCCATATTGTCAAAAAGATAAAAATGGTTTAGTTCTTTATCTAATTTAATGGAGTTGTTATACTTATAGATTGGTACTCATACTATACTTTGTTTTGTGAGATTAGGCAGCGAAGGCAGCTGTAGTCAACTTTTATGAGACACTGAGGTTTGAAGTGAGAGATGAGGTAGGAATAACAGTTGCTGCACATGGTTGGATTGGGAGTGAGATGACTAGAGGCAAGTTCATGTTAGAGGAGGGGACTGAGATGCAATGGAAGGAAGAGAGAGAAGTAAGTGCTTGTGTTGTGGCTTAAATAATTCAATTGAAAAATACCAAGGTGACCGCCCTTCCACTTGAACAAGTCAGCACCGACCTGCTTTCAGAATCAAGGCAACCTTAGATCAATCCTAAGGCATTTGCGCTGATTCTGATTCTGATTCTGAATACAGGTGGTACCACCCAGTTCGAGAATGGAAGTCTCCATATCATTACTTTATTCTACGAGATTACCAATTTCAGTTCGTTTCAGATTAATAAATGGGTAATTATATGCCTATATAGCTAGGCTGCAGAACTCCTTAGTCCAATTTGGCCTAAAGATGATTTGTGGGCTTCTTCTTTTTTATTTATTGCTTAACACAGTGAGTTGATTCAGTCCATAGCCCGATAGATTGCCAAAGAACATAGTTAAGGGCATGTGTTTGAGTTCAGCTTACCCACCCAAAGAAGATACTGTAGACTTGTATTTATTGAATTTTTTTTTTTTAAAAAAAAAAGGTCATCAGTTTGTCAATTGAGTTGAAGGGACTAAGTATTTCAATGATATGCTAAATCTACCTTACTCATTCAATTTAGGTGCCTGCCACTGGAGAGCATGTGGAACAGTTTGCGAGGTTGATTGTAGCAGGGGCCTGTAGGGGTGATGCATACGTGAAGTTCTCCAGTTGGCATGATATCTTTCTGGTTTACAGAGCTTTCGCACCCGATGTTCTTGGTTGGACGTTTCGCTTACTCTTTGCAGCACATGGTTCAAGGAAAACCTCTCTCCTTGGGACTGGAAGGCCCCTTTTGGAGACCAACTCTCCAAAGAAACTTCTTACTGGGCCTCTTACCTCTTCTCCACTCTCTCATCATCATCATCAGCAGCAGCAGCAGAGACACAAGTTTGAATGAGATCTTTAGCCCCAACTACATGGTCAGCATCCTCTTAAATTCCATCATGTTTAGTGTGAAATGATGTATGATAGTGTTCATAACAGAGTTATTATGTTTCCCGTGGTGTCTACTTAATAAAACTTGTCTGAGTTGAGTTTAGGAGAAATGCCTTCCATTTCCAAATTTTATAAAAGAATTAATAGTACAGCAGAAATTAAGCAACTCATTTCTACAAATTTTATATCGATCACACATGCAGGGCTAGCAAAGTTCAATCAATCAATTGCCCATTATCTTATCCTCAGGTCAAACGCCAGGCCGATTGGATCATAACACCCATTTAATTTCTAGACTATCGACATCAGATAGTCTTCAAGATCAACTTTTCTTTTCATCAGGGAGGGATGCAGCACGTTGTGGGTTCAAAGTCCTTGGATGGGTCCCATCAGCCCCTCGTGTCGTGTTATAGAGAAAAGTTGTAGCAATTCGTGAGTCAAACAATTACCCACAACCTTATCTCTTCTTTCTCCAGACTTGGTCTTGGTTTCCTAACTGAACAGGTTTAGGTTGGACTTCTAGCAACCCGGGTGTGTGATACTGGAGACAAATGATTAGATTTATCTTCTTCACTGATTCCATTTAAGCATGTTCCTAATTTAAATATTTATTTTTCTATGGTTCATGCACCCACTCCTAGAATATGAGAACACGGAGATATTCAACTACTGTATATATGTGCTGTTTGACTCTGCCTGCCTTCTAGCTTGGTGTCTCGTACCCACTGAATTTTGAAATGAAACCCTATTTTTCATGTGGATCGGGTCGGATCGGATCCTCAAACGGGTCAAAAATGGCTCACCTTCTGCCTATAAATGGGTCATTGGGATTTTTCTCGGAATGCATCTCAGAGTTCAATTTGAGACGCTTTCCCAATAAACAATTTATGAATGGACTTCACTTACTGACAGTTTGTAAATGGACTGCTGTTTAGTTAAATAGAAACGGTGCCGGTTACATGTGAGGTAAATTGAACCCGGAAACAACCAATTCTTGCTATAGATGGGGTGCTAGAATGCCGCAGTGAAACGAATATATATATCAGTCTCCTGCATAATAAATACATGCAAGGGTGCAGCATTACATACTCAAAAAAAAGTATCCTACCTATTATTAAATATATATCTCCATGTCGTCAATGGAAATACTCAGGGCTTCTTCTTCTCTCAAGGAGCTTCCCTCTTCATGACGCATCCAAGTATTAGTATAATTGTCATCTTCCCAAATATGGGTTTGTGCTTCTGGAGCTTCAACTACGCCATCTTCTATCCTGTTATCATCCTCGGCCAACTTCTTTGTCAATTCGACATCGATGGCCATGGCAGCGTCGGATGCTGCCTTCTGTATTGACTTGGGTGACATGTTAGTCTGGAGGAAGGTGGGAAGGCACATAGGGAAATTGAGTTGTTGTGTTGATGAAGGACCTCGTAGACAGAACAAAGCAGTGTCGTGAGCTATGGCTGCAGCCTCTGGAGTGGTGTATGTGCCCAACCATAGCCGTTCTCTTGTGCCGGGGACTCGGATTTCCGACACCCACTTCCCCCATTTCCGACGACGTACTCCCTTGTATCTCTTCTCACCTCCATGGACGCTGCTGCCTTCTTCTGAATAACTCATTTTGATCCCCAAGTCTTCTTGCAAGTGGGTCAGATTGCTTGTAGTTGTGATGAATTTGCTTCAATTCAAGTTTATATAGGTTGAAGAAGTAGAAAGTCAGCCTCGAAGGGATCTTGTTGACCATGATCGAGATTGATACATCTTTGACGAGAGCCTGTTCTGTTCTATGGGGGTTTGACAATCTTCAAAGGTCAAAATAAATGATATAAACTAGGGGTGGTGAACGGTGGAGGCTGTTTATGGACACGGACAATCCACTCCTCTCCTCTCAGTGACGCCATTGCTTACGACTGCACTTGGAATTTTCTATTTGTGGATACAGATGATGGTTGGAGTTGAAAGCGCGTTAGAAGAAATTGGTACCAAGGACGTCGACGAGAGTGTATATATAAGTGTTGTGCGTATGATGTCGATAGGGATATTTCTGTCAATACATAAAAGTACATATTTTAAGGGTATTTTAATGATTTGTACAACCCAATTGTGCAACGTGGTTGTTGCTCAAGACGATCCAAAATTCAACTTTTAAGCCATAAATGCTCGTGGATGTAAAATCTGTCAATGGGTTGGGAGATTTCTGATTTTGACGAGTCAAGGAAGACTCCGAACCCAAAAATAAAACTTAAAAAAAAAAAAAAGACTTTGAAAAGACTGACCACACAAAAGCCGGTGAGGATTTTATACACCGACCCCTCGATGGTCAAGCCGGTCTGATATCAAGTGCGACACCTCCCTGATGGACACTCAGGAGGGGGAATCAAAAACCTCTAAAAAGTTAATTGATTCCGTCTCCTGAGTGTCCCATCAAGGGGCATGGCGCATACGATTTCATCCCAGTTGAGCCGTGAAAACATCAGTGTAAAAAGTGATTTTCACTTTTAAATCACTTTTTGGGAGAATGTAAAACACTTCTGACGCTGATGTGGCCCCTGTTGACTTGGGCATTTTTGGTCGCCATCACCGAGTGTAGAAAAAGCCTTGCCGCACAAAAGCAGGCTAGTTGTGTGGGTTCATTCAAGAACGTACACTTTGATCCTCTCAACTCCCTTAAGTATGCCAACACCCCAGT
>JAOXJP010014029.1:0-17649 GCA_025762735.1 Platanus orientalis | reverse complement strand
AATGCTAATTTCATCCGGATGAATAACTTGGCCTCAAGAATATGGTCATTTTGGTATAGGTTTTGAAGACTTTGGCTTAGTTTTGAGCATTTTAACCTTCAAGGCACCTTCGGAATTCTAGTCTTCATCTCTGGCGATGATTGGGTTTCTGGCAACCATTCGTCGCTTTAGAGATGGCTTGAGTGGTTGCAAAATAGTCTCCTTGCGTTCAATCGCGGGTTGAGGCACCTCCATTCACGCTCTCCTCGTTCATTGAGATGTAGGACATGAATACATAATCTTTTTCTTATTTTCCCAGAGGCGCGCCATCAAAATTCATATAAGTGTGCGCGAATGTGAATGTTATGTCTCACTCTCACACAAAAATGCTCATTCGTGTAAGTGCTTGTACTTTAGTAATTTGACTTCTAATTTCCATTTTCTTTTTCTTTGTAGAGTAATGGCTCCCAAGGGAAAAATTTTATACGATCGTGAATGCCGTGAAAGCCTTCTTTCTCCAATTCTTCAAACTCACGAATGGGTCCGTAGCCGAAGCCTCTTTGACCCAGAATTCCTTGACCCAATAACAGATTATGCACTAAGCCCTCATAACTATCTTAGATATGTCTGCAAGGGTTGGTGTCGCTTAGACGATCAGGATTGCTGAGATAATTCGGTCCGTGACACATTATTTCCCTTTACTGAGGAAGGGAAAACTCTTAAAGACTCAAGCACGAGTGATTTTAGAAGCTTGATTCAAAAGATTTTCTTGGGCGAAGCGATGTGGGTTGACTGACATTACAAATGATCTTCTTCCTTTTCAACAGGAGGACGAAAATGGGGAGCTCTCATCGAGTACTGCCTTGACAATTATCGTGCAGAGATAGATACTGTCAGGATGGCTGAGGAGTTACGTGGCTCTACTGACAGCTTGAATAAGCATCATGTGATGGTGGCAGAAGCAATCTCAAGGTGGTGCCTTGACACCAACACCTTTTAATGTCAATATGGTGAGCTGGGGTTCTCATTATGGGAATTCATTGGTGTAAGCCATTTGCCTTTTGAGGGGAGACTAATGGAAGAATTTATCCCCTTTAATGCTCACTTTGAGACACTTTCTACTACATGTCAAAGGTTATTCCAGATATTTTCTGAGTTTAATGACATGAATGTTTCATACGATAGCTAGCTTGGCCGCATTCTCCAGGGTCCTTTAGGCATGTCCGCTAGGGGTAAATCTTTACCATGGACCAAGAATAACATCCGATGAAGCATCGATCTTGATGGCCTCACATTCCTGACTGGGGTATATATAGCTTTTTTGAGTGGATGGGCTCTCCCAAGCAATGTGGGTGAGCGTATTCGCTTTGGTGTGTTCATTGCTCCCGCTAGTTTTGCTGATGGGATATGCATGAACTTAGTGGTCTTTAGTCTTTGTTGCTTATATAGCGGTTTGCGAGACATTGTAGAAGCGGACCTCTAAGAAGGCCAGATTGAGGAGAAGTTGGTGTACCTTCTCTTTCAATATTTTTGTGCCCTTCTATTTACCAGAGGGGAGAGATAAATTTTCATAGCATCATATACATCAACACCTTGAAGAATCAAAGAGCGAAGATGGTGTTATGCTCTGCTGCATTATTTTATTTTACCCAGAAGCTCGTCTTCATCCCAGATTACTTATTTGGTAATCAAACCCTAACAGATGACATGTCGTTATTGGGAGAAGTGTGAACATACTTTTACTCTCTTAGGAGTGGCGAGCTAGCCTGGAGAAGGGACAACCATTTCCATGTGGAGGTGTACAACCCTCACAGATTTGCTCGTTAGTTCTCCTATTTTTAAGGACTCGTTTCCCTTCCTGCCCGCATAAAAATAGTGGATAAGATAACCACCTTGGAGAGGATCTATGAGGCATATCTGTTCTTCGTGAGGTCTGACACAGGCAACCGGACAATTATACTTGAAGAGATGGCTAAGTAAGATAATGTCCATTTTGATTACCGTTATGCCAAGTGGTGGTATAACTCATTCTTTTTTGCTGTAAGATATAATGAAGATGGGCCAACTTTAATGTTATTTTTTATGACGGCCAAAGCACCATAATAATTACTGATAAGTCTTAAAATAAAACTTTAGCCCAGAAAACATCGGCCGTCTAATGGCCTAATAGGTCCAATAAGTGGCCAAGGGGTCAACAAGCAGATACTGAGGCTATTCCACCATCTCCTTCAGCTACTGAAGAAGAAGAAGAAGAATAACCGCATGAACCAACGAGGAAAAGAAGTGCAAGAAGAAAATTCATGGGAGAAAACCTCAATGTATCCCATCTCCTAACCGGGCAAGAAGGCCTGAACATATGCCTCCCATTCATAAGGATGACTTTGAAGATATTGGGGGATATCCCATCGAAGAGCCCCAATAGACAAAAATAGGGGAAACACAATGCGAAGTCCCTTCTGTTAAAGAATTTGTATCAGGGGGCAAAACTCTCGAGGAACGGAGGCAACTAGTTGGCATATTGCTCATGATGTAGGAACAAGGCTTAGTACAACCTTTAATCGTCCCTCCCATGTTCCTACCGAGAGGAGGGTTGCACCAAAGGATCCTGTAAATCGATATATTGCTCCTGCTAGGCCTAGAGTGCTTAGAAGGCTGAGGGGGCCATCCAATATTCAATGCTATGCCTCCCATCACCAATTGTATGGCGTTTGTAGTGAGATTCGACGAGAACTAGTGGCCTTATGGAAGCGTGGGTCAACTGTGTACGATTTAATTATTATCATGAATAGTTATGACTTAGAGGGTCATTTTTTAGATTATGTTTTCAAGAAGGTGACTGGTATCACAAGGGAGCTTCAAACATATATTCCTGTCGGCCAGGACATCTCTTCAGTGACTGTGACTCGCTCCCTAGTTTTATAGAGAATATCAGGAAGGAGCTGGCAGCCATGGGAAGGAGCTTACCCTTCATTATATCCGAGTTCGTTCATGGGACTGTGAAGAAACACCTAGGAGAAGATGAGGGGTTTTGTTTTACAATCGAGTGTTCTCTTACTATCGACCACCTTGTTCATTTTAGTGATGAGGTCAGTAATGCAGAATAAGTAGCAACTCAGGTCCAACAAGCCTTAGCTGCATCACATGAGACGGCCATGGGAGAGCCCTATGTCCCTTTTAAGGGAAAGAGTGTAGTTGAGGACACTGAGCCCTCGAACATTATCGGAGAAGGGGCCTCTTTGAGTGTTTGAGAAGTTTATGGGTTTTTCATGCATCTTTTGAGTAAGAGCCGTGGAACCCTCATTCACCAACACCTGTTGAAGAGCATGCCCAGGTATACTTGTGACTTTAGTGTATTTACCATTTTAAGTTCCTTTATTCTCATGATTATTTGTTGGCAGGTTTTCATAGAAGAGCTAGCTGAGCCAACACCCCCTGAGGTGTAAAGACCAGTCATTGATGAGAGTGATCCTTAGGTGACTGAAGTAGAGGAACATTGCGACCCTAAGCTTGATTTGGTGACAAAACTAGCAGATAATGCTCGTCCTATCATTACTCTTGAGGAATAAAGAGACCTGGTTGAACTTTGAGGGAGCAAATGTAAACTCTTCGCAAGACTCTAAGGGGTTCATGGGCCTTCAGATCCCACTTGACAACCTATAGCATGTGGTTATGCCTGAGATGGAGGACCTGGTAGATTATGAGGACTTTGAGAAGGATGATCAAAGATGGACTGATGGCTCCAGGGAATGAGCTTCGTTGGCCAATGAATAGGATAACATTGGGGAGGGTCTTAATGGATCACTTACGACAAACATTAAGGCGGCTGATAAAGCAATTAGGGCTGTTGGTGAGGAAATCTCTATCACGAGTGACCCTTCTAGCTCTATTGGTGTAAGGATGTTTGAGGCACGTGACCCTCCTGAAGCCAATGAGCCCCAAGATAGGATTGTTAATGAGGTTAGCGAACCTATGGCCACATCCACTGATGATGCCCTTGCTGCTCCATCCACTTCACATGTTGAGGAAGATGACATTGCAGTTAAGAAGGAATCGATTGCGAAGGCAACTTCGGAAGAGGGCATGGTCTAAGAGGAGCTGACAACTGACATGAATCCTCCAGAATTATCTATAGCAGACGAGGGCCATTATCAGGATGAAATTATCCTTGAGAAAGGTATATGCATATTCAATCCATTTCTACATTATCCATGCCCTTCGTTTATGTGTTCTCATGTGTTGAATTTATTTTTTGTTTTCAATCCAGCTACTGAAGAGATGCTCCTTGTGAGATAGGATTCTGTAGAGATTCCTCCCATGGGTCATGGTAATCTTTCCTCCTTGTTGTAAGGTGCATTCTCATACACCCTTTTTGACACTTCTCTTTTACTTATGCAGACGAGATCGTGAGCACTACTAGTGCCATCAGGCGTTCTTCTAGGATTACCTCATCGCGAGTGATCCGTTAAGAGATGCTTGAGCTGTTGGTAGCCTTAACACCTTCAGGACCTGACCTTACAAGTACAAGAAGTGAAGTGTTGGAGGCTCTTGCCGAAGATGTAGAGACCCACATTCTCAATGACAGATTTCGACAAGGGGTGGAGATGTATTTTGCATCTTTGGTCAAGCAATCGACGCTAGCATCAAAACTTGCAGACGTCAAAAGTAATACTAAGACCCAGGCCAACCTAGATGCTACAGAGGCTAAGAGGAAGACTTTGATGGAGAAGCTAGACCAAGTTTGTGATTCGGTGACCAGCATTGATAATGATTTAGTCGATGCCTAAGAGGAGCTGATGATGGTGTAAGCTCGAATTGCAAGTCTCATAGCAATCGGGAGGCAAAAACAGTAGAAGGGAGCACTCTTGAGTTGATGATTTCTTCAGTTTCTTCTACCATAGACCACCTTCGTGATGAGTTTGTTAGGCGAGGTGATCAGATTCGGTCCTCTCTGACCTTAGAAGAGAATTTGTGTAAAGGTCCTCTTTTTGTCTTCCCAAAATGATATGTTGGGAAAGGATGTAAAAAAACCTTTTATCAATGAAAGAAAAGATAAAACTTTATCCTTTATTGTCTTGTCCTTTCCTTGTCTCTTTCTTTCCTTTTATTTCTTTACCCAACGTTGTGAGAGTTAGATATAATTGACTTTTATAGAAGTTGAATGTATTGACGTTATAAGCATCGTAAGTAGCTAACATTATAAGAGTTGAATATGATTGAGGCATTATGGGTGTCAGTATGTGGTTGACATTATGAGAGTATAGTATGGTTGACATTATGAGAGTCGAGTATGGTTGATGTTATGAGAGTTGAGTATGGTTGATGTTATGAGAGTCAAGTAAGGTTGACATTATGAGAGTCGAATATGTATGCAATGGCCATTATGCGAACCATATGTAATCACCATCAAGGTCGAGATAGATTGATTTTTTATAAGGGTCAAGTCTTGCTTAATGTTTGGCATTTATGGGAGCCAAATATGGTCGACTTTATAAGAGTCGAGGGCCAAAAGGTGTACTTGTGTATATCCTTTTTGGCTTAAATTAGATGTCATGATAGCAATCCCTGAAGTGACACAAGCGGCCCCCTCCCAATGATATAACCTAACGGTCACTTCGTAGGGAGTGCTTAAGTGACATTGGTTGAGTTTTGGATGGTCATGACAGGGTGGGTTCATTGTCCCTATTCTCTTTTCAAGACACCCTTTTCTGAAAGGTTACGACCATTCATGTCTATAAATAAGAGGATCGTGTCTACTACCCTTCTCATTCCTTCGGTTTTTGCAACCATTCTTTGTTCTTGTGTCGTAGACATGGCTCCCAAGAGAAAAGTTGCCAGTGTTTCTGAAGTTAGAGAACCATTTAGATCGCACGTGAAGCGAGATAATTCTTCCTCGATTGAGAGAGAGGGTACAGAGCCTTTATTCGATTGTGATATGCCTTAAGTCCCTTGTCCATTATGTGCTCAGTCTTTTTGGTTCTCATGGTCTGATACTGTTGATCTCTTTCCTAGATGTAATAAGGATGCCTGTAACTGAAGAGATGGAGGCACGAATTATTGAGGCTCATCGAGAGTGTGATGCACTGGTCAGACGTTTGGTCAGCTTATCTACTGAAGAGGCATATACTTTTTTCTGCTGTTAAGAAATTTTGGACACACTGGACCATATAGAGGCTTGTGTGCACAATTCTGAGTTTAGGGGCACGGTGATGTGTCTTCTTGATTCTTTGTCTGAACTTTGTGAGGCCAAGGACATCAAGGTTTTAAAAGGTCCAAAGCATGACATTTGCCTATGTCTTCAGGAGGAGGAGATTGGAATGGCAGACTTAACTACCCAGCAGACTCGGGTGTTAAGCAAAATTAGACCACAGTGAGGGATGCTGACAATCTGAAGGTGCAGATGGAGGCATTAAAGGAGAGCTTCAACAAAGTTATGAATTGCCTGGAAACTTACTAGAGGTTCGTCGATCATGTAAGCATTTCCATTCGTTGGACCATTTATATGGTGGACCATTGTAAAGGCAAGTTGATGAGTCGAGAGAACGACCGACGCAATGAAATTTCTAGAGGGGCTATTTATAACCTAAATGCAATACAATCTAATGTCAATGTGGTGAACGACGCTTTTAAGGTGAACGTAAAAGTGTTGCCTTCGTTGCGCGCCAAACTCTTAGGTTTCAGCAGCCTTGACTCAACAAGAGACTGAGAGTAGTGTAGGGAAATAGGGTGGAGTGCCCTTTGTTGTAGCAGCATCTTATATTAATAAAAATTTTAATTTTTGCCAAAATTTATGTGCCTTCCAAATTTTTACAATTTTTGTAAGTTATATTTTCATATTTTCCCCTTCCCCCCTTTGAGAAATGTATCATGTAGTTATAGAACAGAATTATATGGTTCTCAAAGAGAGAATGTGGAGTGGATGATGATGGGGCTACGCCTGTCTTGTTAGGGTAGACTGTCTATGTACCCTATAGCAAGATCAAACTTGGTCGTAGTTCGATTATGGGATTTTGGGTATTTTGTCCCATTTTTACTCCTAATGGTTACCCACTAGGACTGGGGTTCACTTAATTTTTACATCACATTGTCATTGTTGGTTTTCAATATGATCAATGAGAAATTGATCTTGCCATTAATGAATTGTTTTACTCGTGGTGCCCATACGGGTTTTTGCCATGCCATTTCCATCACGTGTAAAACATATGTTTTTCCTTTTTTGCCCTTAACCTAAGACTGGGGGTTGCCTCCTTTTTGCAACCTATTACCACTGCTGGTTTTGAACGAGATCGACAAATTTTTTTTTGTTTTTTTTTTTAAATTTTTTTGAGGAGAAATGGTTGCATCCAGGGGAAATGGAAATCTGAAATGCCTTCGTACTTGTATATGACATGATCAAACCAACATAGTTCCTTGAAGACCAATGTAAGTCATTCTAAGGGTAATATTTCTTCAAGAATTTGACATTAGTAACTGAGAGGATTTAGTTACCCTCCACATCACGAAGCAAATATGCGTTGTTAGGATAGGCTTTTTCAACGGCACATGGACCATCCCATTTAGAGGTGAATTTACCCTTCTTTCTTCTTGTGGGATCAAGTGGCGATCTTGTAAGAAGGACGAGCTCACCCTTAGTAAATGAGCGAAGCTTGACTTTCTTATTGTAAGCCCTTGCTATACGGGCTTGGTATAATTCCAACTGTTGTTGTGCGGCAAGCCTGAATTCATCAAGAGTTTCGAGTTATGAGAGGTGAATCTTGGCAGCTTCTACTTCTGTCAAACCATCCTATATTGCCACCCTTAAAGATGGGACCTAGATTTCAACCAGAAGAACTACCTTGGCACCGAAGACCAGGGACTATGGGGTTGCTTGTGTGGGTGTATGAAAAGTAGTATGATATGCCTAAAGTGCTTCTAGTAAGCGCTCGTGCCAGTCCTTCTTATGCCAAGCCACAATTTTCTTGATGATCTTGTAGAGGTTTTTGTCAAAATCTTCCGCTAAACCATTAGCTTGGGGATAATATCGTGAATGTCAAAAGCTTCCGCTAGACCATTAACACACTTCAGTATGCACTTGATTAATCACAAAGCTAGCCTCATAAGCTGATAGACAACGCAACAATATGCCGTCGAGTGACCTTCTATATTGTTGATTACCTTGTAAGGTAAATTGAGTGGCGTATCGTCTTATTTTCATGCGTTTGATAGGGTTGGACGACTCTACCCTATCCATGACGTGTTGGATTAATGGCTTACACCAATCTTCCTCTTTTATGGTTGGTTTTCCATTTATGCCCTGTGCGTCAAACTTGGATAGTTCGATGTTATAGACAATGATAGCATCTTCTTCTATAGGTGAGGCCAATAGGGACATGACTCTTCTTTCTTGAATGTGGATGACGAGGTAATCATCCCTTGGATGTGTTAGAGATGTTGCCAAGCTGACAAGTGCATCAGCTTGCCCATTATGGTCCCTTCTGACATGCTGTATTTGTAAACGCTTGAACAACTTTGCCAAGTTTTTAGCCCTTTGAAAATAAGGCGTTAGGCTCGGTTTTTTAATATAGTAGAGACCGTTCATTTGACGAATGATGAACTCTAAATCTCCATATACCATGAGGTCATCTATAGGGATTTTCAAGGCCAGTTCGAGGCCTGCAATCAATGACTTATATTCGGTCTCATTATTTGAACGCCCCTCTGTCAGTGTAAGGGAGTGCATGATGATGTAATTGTTTAGGGTGAAAAAATGATCCTGACCCTTGAAGACTTGTTTGAATTGTCCCTACGACACAACTAGGATGCTCCGTCGAAGAACATTTCCCAGTCTTTCTTTATCTGGATTTGAATGACATTCTTGTCTGGCAATTCCATTTGAAGGAGTGAGTTGTCAAGTACAGGATGTGTGGCTAAGAAATCTGCCAGTGCTTGTCCTTTGATTACACATTTTGGAACATAGTGAATGTTGGACTCTAAGAGAATGACAATCCAGTTGGCAATGCGCTCTTGTACGGAGGGACAACTCATGATATACTTCAATGGGTCTGCTCTCAATATAAGGTGTATTGATGTGGTGAAGAGGTAATGTCTCAACTTTTGTAGTGCGAACACCAAGTTAGACAAATCTTTTCAATAGGAGAATAGTTTAAATCAATGCCAACCATTGTCCTGCAGAGGTAATATAAAGCATGTTCCTTACCCTCCTCATTGTGTTAGGCCAACAATGCCCCAAGAGATGATTCTATAGCCGCCACATACAACAATAATGGCCAACCCGGTGTTGGGCTCATAAGCACTGGTGGATTCAACAAGTATTGTTTTATACTACAGAAAGCGTTTTGAAAGGCTTAATCCCATACAAAAGGAACTCCCTTCTTCATTAAGCGTGAGAAGGGTTGGCATCATCCAGAAAGGTTTGAAATGAATCTTCAAATGTAAGTAAGTTTCCCCTGTAATTTCTTAAGTTCAGAAATGTTCTTTGGCGTTGGCATTTCTATCATGAATGTAATTTTCTTAGGAACTCTCTCGATTCTCCTATGTCGAACAATAAGTTTGAGGAACCACCCTGATGACACACCAAAAACACATTTAAGGGAATTCATCTTCAGTTTATAACGATGAAGCCATTGAAATATCGGGTCTAGATCAACAATGTGATGCTGCTTGAGTTTTGTTTTTACAACTAAATCATCAACATAGCACTCGACCGCATCATGTAACAGGTCCTCGAATATATAGGTCATTGCCCTCTAGTAAGTGGTGCCAGAATTCTTTAAACCGAAGGGCATGACCCTGTAACAAAATATCTCAATTGGCATACGAAACACAGTAGCCTCTTCATCATTTGGAGCCATTTGGATCTGATTATATCTTGAGTAACCGTTCATGAAAGAGAGAGCTTCATACCCCATGGTGACATCTACCAATAGCTTTGTGAGTGGTAGAGGAAAGTCGTCTTTTGGGCAAGCACTATTAAGATCCCTATAATTAATGCATACCTTGATCTGACCATTATTTTTCTGCACTGACACGATATTAGCGAGTCATTTTGGGTATCAAACCTCACGAATAAACTTGGCTTTGAACATCTTTTCTACTTTACCCTTTATTTTGTTGGCAATATCATGTCTACCTTTACGAGGGTGTTGTTTGATAGGTCACTGAGATGGGTCAATGGCGAGGTGATGAATGGCCACATTGGGGTCCAATCTTGGTATTTCAGAGCAATTCCAGGTGAACACATCCCGATTGTGTCATAGAAACTCTAGGTATTGTGCCTGTTCTTTTGAGGAAAGACGTGTACTGATGATGAAAGTAGGATGAAAGTCTTCTTCCGTTCCTAGGTTTACCTCGATCAGGTCGTCTACTATTACTTGACCTCCGTCTTCAAGTTCTGGAGGAGTGGACATTATTGACTCTATGATAAAATCTTTAGAGGACAACAGGGGTATTTTTGTAAAAAAAACATTCAAAGGGGGCATCTTCCAGCAGGTTAATCCCATGTGCTATTATTACATGTGAAAAAACTTTCAGCTTTATGGGTTTCCTGCCTAGCCCTTTTGTATCATCCTTATTTTTAGAATGAAGGATTAGCTGTTCAAATTGATGGGTTAGAACTTCCTTAACTTTATAAGAGTTCTTTCATTTCCCTTGTTGGTTGAAGCCGAAGTTTTGGAGCAGCTGAGGAGTCAGTTTCATATGTGGCAACAAGCCATCTGGGTCTTTGAGTTCTTGCTCGGATGTAGGACCTGAATAGTTGGTGGGTCGGGCAGGGCCTTCAGGTAAGAAGATGGAGGATGTTTGATAAGGATCGACCTCTGATCCTGATAAATGTGTTAGTAGGAGGACAAAATCCCATGCTACTGAATTTCATAACAACGCAGGTTTGTCCATGACCATTTTAATGCCATGTTTTACCTTGAGCTTTCGAAGTTTGGATCTACTTTCATTGTTCTTAACTGGAATTTCTTAGTGATCAACCTTTTGATAATATGTAGCATCGACAAAGTAAACATCCGCTATTTGGAAGGGATTATTATTAGCTATTATGGTGCCTTTGGTATCTTGCCAAGGGTATTTGATGTACTGGTGATATGTTGAGGAGACCACCTGGAGCTTATGCATCCATGGCCGACCTATGAGAGCATTGTAAGCAGTATAGACATCGATTATATAGAAGGTGGTCCAATCTTCTATATGGCTGAACTTGGTCCTCAGCTTGACAGACTCGAGAGGATGCTATTCATTTTGATGTAAACCTTGGATGACAAGGGTACTTGGCCTCAGTTGAGACAGATCTATTCCCAGATAGTTTAGGGTCTTAGTTGGAAGTATGTTGACTGCTGAACCACCGTCAATCATTACTCTCGACACAGGTTTATCAATAGAACTAGTAATGAATAATGGTTTGTTATGGTGAGGGTCATCGGAATATCTATCAATGTCTTCAAAAGTGACTGTAGGCATACATAATCCTTCCCTCGTTGCTATTTGTCACGAAGCTCGGGCGATCTCATCGTTTATTGCAAACTCATCTAGGGGAGTTAGTGCATAGACCATAGAAGTCTTGAGTTCTGGTGACATACGAAGAACATCATAGACAATTAATAATGACGGGATCTTCTTAAGGTGTGTCATCACATCATATGGAATAGGGCTTTCTGTCTTCTTGATAGCTTAACTATGTTTAGCTTCCATAGCTGCCTTTTTCACTGCATCAGCTTGTTGATTTGCTGTAAGGCCTTGTGGTGGGATCTGTTTCCCAGATCGCATCTTAACTTGGTTGATATGCTTGGGGTGTGGCTGATGCCCTTCCACCGGGGTAGTGATTTTAAGTTTAGTAACATTGCAAGCTTCTATATGTAGGCTAGCAAACATATCATTTTTATAGAAATCTTCAGATGCAGAGGCGAAGCTAGAGTCGTCATCACTAGAACCGTTTGAGTCAGTGACCAAAGATGGCATATGTTGCAGAGCTAAGTCACGATGTTAGGTTTGCCATAGGTTTAGGGCATCATCATCTTCGTCAGCCGAGGTTGAGAAATCATTGACATCCATGTCAACAACCCATTGGTCTTGAGGTAGAAATTGTACCACACTCTGTATATATTGAAGGTTATACCTGTATGCCACTTGTCGGTGGTAGAAATGATCAATGAGCATTGGCCATGAAGAAACATAACATGATGGCAGTGTCAAGTACCAATCAAAAGCATGTGAGTCCAAGAAAATCGAAAAGAGTCGCACTAATAGGTCGAGGGCAGTGGCCAATAAACTAGTTTCTTACAAAAAATGATTAGTGTGGAAATGATGATCCCCATCCCTTGTGTATAATGTGAGAGAAGGAAGTTGATAATCCTTCGGGAATTGGGTGAGGTATACCTCGTGTCTAATAGGCTACCTTGTTTTGCCAAACCGTCGGGAGTCTAGCAATTGGGTAATGATTTGATCAGGGGAACCATCAAATTCTTCATATGTGTGTTGTTGAGGAGGTTGTCTTAGGGGATTTGTATTCTAAGGATCGTAGGGTTTTATACTTGGCCTCATGAACTCATGGATAAACATTTAAATCAAGTGGCCCCAAGAAGGTATGCTATGTGGTGCTAGGTCCATGTACCAATCCAATGGTGGACCGTCCAAAGAGAGTGGGAACAGTCACAATAACAAGTTGTCATTGTGCATTACCTCTCTACATGATATCATGAATTTGAACAGATGACATCGCGGGCATTGATAGCTTTCATCTGAGAAAGTGGCAAACAACTAGACCTCAAAGTTGGGCGAAAATGCCTCAAAATATACAGCTCGATGACAAGGAAAAGCTTATCACCTGAACTTGGTTAACACGTTCTAGAAGTATGTACGCTCCTAGGGTGTCATTGGTAGATGGGTCCTTTTAGCGGATCGTAATGGAGGGTCTTGTATGGAACCAGCTAATGCAATGTAGATAGCACTAGTGCTATATTTATATGCCACCATAGGGATATTTACTCATTTGAGGTGATCTTGGTATATCCAACTATTCTGTAACCAATTGATCACTATTGTTGACCCATGAAGTGTTGGTGTTGGATGTGATTCCTCACATGGGCGGGGATTACTAGTATGGATGATTGATGTCATATTGCATGTGGCTATAGGAGACTGGAAGAAATCCTCAGGCATAAACTCCTTTAATGTGACAGGAACTTGAGGGGGCTGCTCTAGTAGGTTATCCTCATGGAACAATGGTGTAGCTTTAAAAGTCGTCTCCTTTTTAGTTTCTTCTTCCAAGCGGAGCGGCCTTTTTTAGGCATGCTTGGGAGAGCCATGTGTTTGTTGTGATCCTATATCAATGGCATGAAGTCTTCTTTTTCATGTTATTATGCTTTTAAATGTGACCCAATTGCCCTCGTCATCATTGTCATCCTCACTATCTTACAGACTTATGAGGTCGACCATGTCCTCATCGACGAAAATAACATTAGTGGTTGCGGCTCTTACGGCTGTGTCTAGGTCCATAGTGTTCTTGTTAATAAATTCTTATAGCTTGTCTTTAAACACAAAGTAGTCTTGCAATGTATGACCCAAAATTTGGTGATACTTATAATACTTCAGGTCATTGACCTTATCAGCCTCTACAAGTCTTTTAGACTCTGAAAGTATAATGTCTTGAGACTCGACTATTTATTTGAAGAGGCTTTCCAAGTCATCTAGATGGAATGTATAAGCCTTCTTCTACCACTCTTTCATACTAGGCCTCCTAGGGGGTGCTTCTTGCTCTGCTGACTTAGTTGTTTCTGTGATGTGCTTGACTTTTAATTTGGTAGGTGATATTTTAGTGCCAACCATGGTGGATTCTATTTTGTTAACCACTATTTTCCTCTTCCTTTCCCATTTGTGGTCTAGTAGTCTTCTTTCCAGAGTTGATGCCTTGGATATCAAATCATTAAACCTAGAGTACTTCTGTGCAGTAAGATGAAGGGAAAGCTCAAAAGCTATGTTTTGTAGACACATCTCAATGAGTGTTTTTAGAGGAGGTGCATTCTCACAAGCATAAGATATATTCTTCCATTTGTTAATGAAGTCCACCACTGACTCATTGTCTCATTGTCTTTCATTAGTCAATTCATATAGTTTCACAGGTCTATAAGTACCATGGAATTGCTACACAAATGCTCATTTCATTGACTCCCAATCTGAGATAGAGTATGGCTTTAGGTTTGAGTACTATGTAAAGGCAGCCTTGTCTAGGGATTGGACAAACAACTTTAACAACAAATCACCTTATTGAGCAATGGTGCCACATCAGGACTCGAAATGAGAAATATGTTGCTTAGGACATGTCAATCCTTTGAATGTGTTAAAATGAGGCTAGATAAATTTTGGCAGGAAGGGCGTTGCATCAAATGCGGAAGGTATGGCTTCCCCATTGTGTACTTACAGTTTCTTGCTCCTTGTATTCATTGAGCATTTCATTCATCATGCTCGCATATAGTTAGGGTCCATCATGGGTGCAGCCGGATGCGCGTATGGTCCTTGTGATATAAAGGGAGGTTGTGCATATGTGTTGTAGACATTGTAACCATATGTCCAGGGAGGTGTCGGTCCATATAAGGGTGGCTCCTGTTGATGATAAGGAGCTTGATGAGGTCCTCATGGATGTGGACATTGTGGGAGCCCTTGTATAGGTGGCCTTTATGGAGGGGGTATATTGGGCATAACACTTATAGCTGGGGTGGCTCTAGGTGGAGTGGCAAAAGCATACTCTGGTGTGTAATGAATGCATCCCCCTTGCGTTTGGTTAAGGACGACTGGTCTTGCTGATTTTGCTGCAGTAAGACTATGATTTGGCAGGATCGTGCCCTATCTTTTAAGTGTGAGCTACTTGATCATGGCCTTTAGCTCCACTATGGTAGTGTCTTGGCCAGCCAAACAATGATCTTGACTTTCTACTTGTGCTCGCCATTCTGCAGTTGTAGTGTGTTCCCCTTCAGAGTCAAAACGGTACTCCCTGACGTTTATATTTTCTATATTTGTTGTGGGGTCAGTAGGTAAATCCTGACTTCCTCTTGACCCTACTATTGTAGCTTCAAGTCCTTATGAAGTAGAGGTAACGTTGACTGTTGTAGTGGCCATGTGCATAGTGTATGGGCTATCCTCATGATAAAATATAATGGGAAAAGCTGTATCACCCATCCCGGTAGTTGGCAGTCCTATTGAAGGTATTCTAGGTGTTCTAGCACTTTCCGCCAGCTGACTTTTGGTTATCATACCAGCAAAGTTAAAGGCTCGTGGTTGTGGCTCAGAAGATCTAGGGGTGTTGACGGGATTGTCTTTCTTTGTCCTGGCAAACATTACTACCGCTTAGGAGTTGCGAGGGGGCCTAAATCTCTTACCTTTGTTGACGTAGGGTGCATAACCTAGGTTGTCTTTGGTATGACAAGGCAAGGAGGGATTACCCTTTGTGGGTGTGCCCACGGTAGCATTGTGTTAATTTGCATATCCCCCACTTCTAGTTGCTCATGAAGGAGCTTATATACTTTGGCCTTTTGTCCCCGAGTAATGTTTCTTCTCCTCTTTGGTTCAAGGGATAATACCCTTCTCCTTTTTGGTGATTTACCTTCTTCAAGCCCCCTAAGTGGTTCAAATTGGGTTAACAACATTGAATCCCTGAACTCTACCCTTATTTCATTAATTCTCCGATGGTGCTACAAAGGTGGGGTCTGGATAATCGTATTACCCTGTTGCGAGTCCCTCTGTGAGGTGTGGTTTTCAATGGTTCTTGTCTTAGATTTCTTTTTCCTTATTATGTACATTTACTTTATGGCCAGATGGCCTAAATACTCTAACTTGATTGATGACCTACTATTGTATCTGGTCTTTGAGCATCGTGGGAATTCCTGTCAAAGTAAAGTGTATTGTGGTCAAATCCTGGTTCCCTGGTGGCGAATAAAGGTCTTGCCTTATGCCCACAAGTGTGCGTGAATAAGACTTTTCTAAATGCTGGTTGTGCGCGAATGTGAGGGCCCTCTATTAATTCGCCACAATGACATTGCACGAATGTCTTCGATTCTATGAGCACACATTTATGCACGAATATGGGGATTCATTCTCATTCTCCAGAGATGGTTGCATAAAAGGATTTGTGAATAAATCAGGATCACTGGCTGGGACTCCCTCTTGGTAAGTGAGAATAGTTTCAGACTTAAAAGTCCTAGCCTTCCATCTTTTTCTTGATGAATGTTGTTTGCGAGTATTTTTACGCGAATGATAATTTTTCATGTCATTCGTGCACATAATCTGTGGCGAATGTGAATGTTCATCTTCATTTGTGCATTTTATTTATGGCGAATGGAATTCTGGGCCTTCGTTCGAGACACTGTTTTGTCATTTTCTAGAGGTTTCAATGTCCTTGGAGTGAAGATTAAGTGCATTTTTAGTAGGGGTGGCAATGTTTGACATGACCCGCGAACCCGACATGACCCAACATGAAAATAAGTAGGTTAGGGTTGACCCTAAACGTGTTTTGGGTCAAAACAGGTTAACCCACTTTGACACGATTAGTAAATGGGTTGGGTTAGGGTTGGTCCAAATGGTATTGTACCCTTACCTTGACACGACACGAACCCGACTTGCCAAGACGAATTACCTTATAAGCTGCGAACTCGACATGACCCAACATAAAAATAAGTGGGTTAGGGTTAACCCTAAACGTGTTTTGGGTCAAAATAGGTCAACCCGCTTTGACACAATTAATAAATGGGTCTGGTTAGGGTTAAGACAAATAGTCTTATACCCTTACCTTGACATGACATGAACCCGACCCACCAACATGAATTGCCACTCCTAACTTTTAGGTATCCATCATTTCCTTAACTTATTGAAAGTGCTCCGAGGAGCATATCCCCTTGTTTTGGCATGAAGATTACTGTTTTTAACTAAGACAGGCAGTGGTGCGATTGCCTGGGGGGAGACCAAGGCTTCAACCCTTGATGAAGTAAGGGAGACCGAAGCCTCAACCTTATGTTGAGAGACCATAGCCTCAATCACAAGTGAATTTTGGGAGACTGAAGCTTCAACCAAATGTGAGTTTTGGGAGACCAAAGCCTCAACCAAATGAATGGATGGTAGTGGGGAGATCAAGACCTTAACCCATGTTTTCCTTGGGGCTTGTGGTGAACCAGTAGATGGTTTTATAGCAGTAACTCCATTAGGGTACCTGTGAAAACATGAGAGACTCATTAATACAATAGAACTTAAAGAGAGATGAGAGGAAAGTTATGTCCCCCCAGACATGCTAACACCAAATTTCAAGCCTATGATATGAGGCAAAATTCGTTGGACAAATTACCTAGCCGTTTTTAGAAGCTAGTTTGTTATTTTATGTGTGGGGAACTAAAACTCCAAGTCTAAGAGACATGTTAATTATAGCCGTTTAGCATAGCTAACCTCTGATTAACTCCAAGTTGCTCGACTTGTATTAGGGTTGCAAAAATATAGAAAAGAGAATAGGAGAAGAAGGGATGATATTTTTTATATATAAAATTATATTTTCTTATACATTAGTAGATTTACTTATTCATAATTTGGATCATCATTGAGCTTCTTATAGTATCTTCTTCAAGGAGATGGCAAAGGTATAATGAACATGCTTTTTCTTTTGAAGAGAGGTAACTCGTAGACCTATAGCTTGCC
>JAOXJP010014008.1:0-17650 GCA_025762735.1 Platanus orientalis | reverse complement strand
GAATACAAAGCACCCTATGATACGGGAAACCAATTTTCTCCCGTTAAAAACCAAAGTGTTTAGATCATATTCTTACCTACTTTTTCTAAGGCTTCATGCACAATGATAAAATAATAATAATAATAATAATAATAATGAACAAGATAGGATACTAGCTCTAAATTTGTTACCCAAAAAATCTTCAAAAAGTTTAATGTTACTTTCCATTCCAGCAGACTCCTACATGACTATCGTAAGTCCACATAATATGAATATATTTGGTTTAAAGGACCGTTTATATTGGAAAAGTTCAGAATTACTAGATAGTGTACAGATGAGGAGATATAGCCAAGGGTTCAAGTACAATGAGCTGGGGGTGTTAAGAAACGGCACAAAAACCAACATAGAATCATACACACAGCAGACACCATAATTTATTTACTTGGTTCAACAAGATTGCCTACATGTTCAAAAGAAATATGAGCAATTGCTTTATAGAAGTGCCTCTTGCTCTCTAAAAAAATCTCCAACAGGAAACTAGCGTTTTAACTCTTTTATACAAACAACATAGAAATAAAATCTCAAAGTCCTGCACTTCAACGAGTTCAATACAAAGCTAGACCTTTATGCCGAATGCGTATTATATTCCTAGGTCATATATACAATACTCCTTAATCATAAATAATTTTAGCTACTAACCAGGTTCCATTCTCAACAGAGGGCACAACCCTAGTGTAGAAGGACCAATACGAACATTTTCTAATCCATCCTTTGCGTTGACCCAAGGTACATTTCTCAAAACGAAGTTGGTGTTTGGCTTGGGTAGGGCTAGATCAAGCTATATATTGGGTCTGAGCTATCTAACCATATTCATGGTAACGAACCAATAGCTCTCAACTGTAAAATAAGCATACCAATCCAAAGAGAAGCATATAACGTCGGTCATTGCTAAAACAATACCTATAGCAAACTTATAAAACACTTATCTAAGTCCAACCACTAACTTTATGATATAAGGTTATAAAAACATGGCAAATGATCAGCTCAATCACAGCACGTTACGCTACCGCATGAACCAAAATATGGGCTTTTATCTTCTTGTAGATGGTTTTTGTCCTTTTGTTGTTTTTTGTTCATGCAGTAGCATGTTGTGCTTGAGCTAATCATTAGCCTAAAAACAAATATACCCCAATCTATAGGAGTCTGGTTTGTTACTCGATGCCTCAACCAAAGCCCAACCCAAACTAGTTTGTTTTATGTTTTACAAACTGAAATCCTGTAATATGTGAAGTTTGATTTATTGGGTTAGCATTAGGAATTTAATTCAAAATCTAACCTGGATACAATCTAAATATGAATTTCTTTTTAGAAATTTTTACCCATTTTATATACCAAATTGGATCCGAACTGCATCCGCATATGTATTAGGGTTTTGGGCATTTATATCTTTCTTTCTGAGGTTGTGTGTAGAGTGAAAGAGATTCTGAAAAATTGTAAATTATCTTTAGATGACTTTTCTTTTTGATAGTGAAAGTTTTATCTAAGATTTCATGGAATTTTCCTGAATTGGAGAATTTTACTTAAATCTTGTGATATGCATGATTTTTTTTCTTTGTTTTGCTTGTTAATTTTATTGCATTTTGTTTATTTTACAAAGAATAAGATAAATCGATTCTAAGAAATCCAATCCAAGACCCAAATATTCTTGTTCAACATGAACATATTAGGATTCAAATTGTCAAGTTTGAGTTGAGCATAGCTTCTAAAATGTTAGGCGATGCTTGGTAGTTTCTAAAATGTCAAGACTGCATTTGGCAGCCACAGGTAATGAAATCGTTTTATTTGAAATTCCTAAGGCATTTGTAACCACCAAAGGATGGTTCCAAATGAACTCATTTAGATTTGTAACAATTTATGCTTGATAACTTTAAACATTTTATTTTTCCAAAAAAATTAAGATGACTTCATTTCTAATATTAGTGAGCAAATCAGTATAAGTTTCAAAGAGTTCATTATGAACCATAACCTCATGTCTACATATGTGTTGAGAATTTAAAATGAAATGATTACATCATTGGTGGCTGCCAAACAAATTATTAATGTTTTAAGTCATTTAGGATGCATTTGGTAACACTTCAGATTCTTTCATTGGATTCCTCTCCCAGAATTGGTTTGGGAGTGGAAATTTGGGAACTAGAAAAAGTAATTTTGCTGATTTCATCTCCTCTTTCTCTCTCATTTTTGCTGATTCTATTACATCTTTAACATCTTATTCAAGATTTCAGTTTATGTTTTTTTCATTTTTTTTTTCTATTGAACCAAGCACTTTTCTAAATCTAGAATTCACTCCAAATAATGCATTTTTAGTGGAATCAAGAATCAGAATTGAATTTGTTCGGGTGTTAGACCTTCCTGGATTCCTTTTATCTTTAGGGAGGTGTTTGGGTTATTTTTTGTTTTTTTATAAGAACTTGGTTTGCATTCTATAATCAGATTATGGCCAAAATCAATTCTTAAGTGATCCACTAAAACAACCGACCGTAAAAGTGAACCTGTTTATGTTAACGGAAAGGATCAATTGTTATATCCAAGTGTTTTACCCATAGAGAAAAAAAAATTCAAATGAACATTTGTTTCTTTTAATTATTGTAAAGAGGCATCAAATCTATATATACCAAAGCAAATGGGATCACCTCTTACAATTTTCTTTCTATTTTTCTTAATTTTTAAAGTTTACCACGTGGACACCATCGCCACCCCAAGTTTCTTTTTCTATTCTCCCATTGGGTTACATTTTTTAAAACGGGTCAAACTGTTCCCCCTTTCAATTAATTTCAATTTTTTGAATATATATTTAGAATACCACGTGGATGACTTCTAAAACTATTTCTCATTTCTTATTCCTACTTTATTTCAATCAAATCTCATATATCCTTATTTTTTCTCACCCACTTTTCTATCTTAAAAATTTTAAACGACTTAAAAACAACCAAAATGCCACATGTCTACCTGTATTCTCTCTCTCTCTAAATATATATTTTGGCATGACATGGTTCTTTCTCGTCATATTTCTTCTCACGGGTGGATTTTAATATTTTGAAAATCTGTATACACCGACACACGGCTATTTATTTTTAATTATCATTTGTTGGTGACATGTGTTTACACGGAGCACCCGTTAGTTAAAAAAGAAAACATCATGTGTCAGCCAGTGGTTAAGGACATAGTAAGACATACAAAATCACTGGTCACCCGTTAGTTAAAAAAGAAAACGTCATGTGTCAGCCAGTGGTTAAGGACACAGTAAGACATACAAAATCCTTGACAGAACATTTGCTCCCGAAAAAAAGTGCTATAAAGGTTCTCTCTCGGTTTGCAAAGCGGATTTCCTGTAGCTATTTTATTGTAGTGTTACTGAAGCCTTGCACAGCCGTGCGACACGTCAATGAGTTAGCATAAGCCATGGGTTCAAACCGTTGGTCAAACCCTGGTTAAACAGTAGGTTGCCTACAAAAAGCTAAAGACATGGGTTGCCTAATCGAACTTGGCATGGGAGAGAGAATGAGAGAGCTCACTTTTCGCCGGTGAAAGTCGCCGTTGGTCACCATCTTCTTGATGCTCATTGGTCGTCATCTCACCGGTGGAAGCTCTGCAGCATGCAACAAGTGGAGGAGGTGAAATGTGTAATGAGAGTGATTCCTATTTGGGCCTAGGGGTGGCAATGTTTGAGATGACCCGTGAACCTGATACAACCTAACATGAAAATAAACAAGTTAGGGTTGACCCTAAATGTGTTTCGGGTCAAAACAGGTCAACCCACTTTGACACTATAAATAAATGGGTCTGGTAAGGGTTGAGCCAAATGATCTTATACCCTTACCTTGACACGACACGAATCTGACTAACCCGACTCGCCAAGATAAATTACCACATAACCTGTGAACCTGACACGACCCAACATGAAAATAAGCGGGTTAGGGTTGACCCTAAACGTGTTTTCAGGTCAAAACAGGTCAACCCGCTTTGACACAATTAATAAATGGGTCAGGTTAGGGTTGAGCAAAATAGTCTTATACCCCTACCTTGACACGACACGAACCTGACCTACCAACACGAATTGCCACCCCTATTTGGGCCTCCACCATTATCTTCAATGCTGCCCTAGCCCAACAGCAAATGTACGCTGTATTCCAAGCCCTTCAATCTGATAGGCGCCTCAGTGGGGGAAGTTTCTAGGTCCGTTTTCATCTTTCTTAGCCTCACCACCTGGATACCCATCTATGACCGTGTTATAGTTCCTCCGGGGCATTTAACGCCATTGCCCAAGTTGAATTCTACTACAAACAGCTCCTGGAGAATATGGGAAGCATTGTTGGGTCTTAGGTCTTCAGTGGCATGGCAGGGTCGAGTTACTTGCAACACTAACATATAAGATTAAAAGCGATTGCAAGGTCGAATATCAAAAGTTCTGGAAAAAAAGTTATTATTATTATTATTATTTCCGGCAATAAAACAAGTTAGTCCCAAAACTCAATAACTCTGTTCTCCAAAACGGCAGACTCTTAAATCTGGTAGAATCTACAAGGATTTGCGCATGAAATTGACCTAAAATCAGATGCTTCTGTAAATAGAAGATTAAAATTCGAAAACAAAATGGAAGCTCATATTTTTAAACCCTTACTTAGATTGATTGAAAATATGCATAAACGATGAGGAATCAAATAAGAAACCAATGAAAAATTAACCAAAAATTGTGTAGGGATCCGTGACTTGGAAAGCTTTCAAATTGCTGGAATAAAAAAAAAAAAAAAAATTTGTGGATGAAAGACTAGAAGAAAAAGGAGAACACCCAAGTTAATGGCTCAATAATGTTTCAGTCAAGACACATTAACGAATTAAGACACGTTAATGGTTCACCCGGACACAGTGGCAGAGCCACTTAGGAGAAGGGCCAGGTCAGACAAATTTTTAAGTACCTTTGTAATACTAATGAGTCAAACAAATCTTATGCCAGATTGGAATCAGTTACCCCCTAAATGAAATCCGTTGCCCCCCTTAATGTGCCTGACATCCTCTGTGATGCACGAGGGCTAAGGCAGAGGGAGTAATCAATTCACTTTAGGAGTTGTCACTTCACCCCCAAAAAGTGAATTGATTCACCCCCTCTATCTCAGCTCCCAAACGTCGTAGAGGGGGGCAGCGCAGAGGATATCGCCCCCCCTTAATGTGTGAGTACCTCATGCACCTTACCAGAATATGAGTTCACGTCAACTCTAATATGGCTGAACTGGTGCCACTCCACTACTCCATTCTCTACACAAGATGTGACACAATATCTAACAAATGGTGCATTAATAAAGTGACCAAATTTCTTGTTCCAGATGGTGTCCAAGGTGTCAAGTGACTTCATTTGAAATAAAATGGGTGGGAATTTAAAATTTCATCCAACCATTGCCCATTTCATTTCATTGCCCATTTCATTTGATGTGAAGTCACCTGGTGTCCTGAATATTAATAAATACACAAGTACTTATTAATTGTATATTTATTATAATACCCTCTTTTGACCCATTGTATTGACTCAAACATAGTTTCTCATGCCACATGTCATGCACTGATTGCTAATGGAGTAGTACCTATCCATTGAGACTGGAAATGATTTAAAATCCCAAAAAACCCTTGTCATCGGGATTAGATTAGGTGCGCCCTTGAATGGGTGCCAACAGTGTATCCACAACCAATAGATGCCATGTCACTTTATATTTTTTGGGGGGTGCTTTTTGCCTTTTTGATGTGATGTGTCATCCTCTGGTTATGGATGCACCATTTGCACCCATTAAGGGGGCACACATAATCCTTTAGCCCCCCCAAGGAAAATCTTGGTTCGCCCATGCTGGACAAGCAATTTCCTGTAGAGATTCTCTTTCTTTACTTACATTGGCACAGAGAAAGAGAGAGAGAGAGAGCGATCAAGAGGTTTTTGGTGAAGGATCCGCAACATAGACGCATCAAACACCGGTGAGGATTTTATACGTTGACCCTTAACCTGCGCCAACGTCCGTCGTCGTCAAGTGGGTGGAAATATCAGCGTCAAAAGTGATTTTCACTTTTTGGGGGCGTGTGTAAATCACTTCTGTTGCTGATGTGACCGCCCTTTGACCTAAGCGTTTGCATATGCCGAGCGTAGAAAAGCCTTGACGCTTTTTTGTTTGTTTTTTCCCGAGCAAAAGAAGCTTAAGCAAACTTTTTGCTTGCTGGTGACGTAACCCAAGGTTTACCCTTGGTTTAGCCATGGTTTAATGAACCAAACCTTAACCGCAAAGATGTGACGTGTCGCGCGGTTGTACAAGCGTCAGTAACGCTACAGTAAATCCGTTTTGCCCTGCTTGATATACCACAAAGCACAAACCCTCAACTCATTCCTCGCAAGTGTTTTCTCCGTTCGCTAGGTTTCTCTTCTGCGAGGGTTCTCTCTCTGTTTCCACCTTCATCTGCAAGGCATCTGTGCCTCTTCTCCAGGTACGCCTCTCTCTCCCTCTTCTCTCTTGCTCTTCCTGTAGAAAGCCCCATCTCTGTCTCATCTCTCTCCTTCTTCCTCTGTTTCTCCTCTCTCTCTCTCGCTTTCATCTCTCCCCATCTTCCTGTCGTTTTTTATTGAGAAAAAAAAAAAAAAAAAAAAAAAAACCGAGAGAACGGGTGGGTTTGAAGGAGAGGGTAAATTTTCAGATTTGATGATTTTGTCCCTGTTTTCTCCTCCCGTCTTGTTCTTGTTCTGTAACCTGGAGTCCATGAAACACCATCCAAAGCTTTCAATTAGGCTTCAAATTCCAAATGATTGAGAAAGGCGGTGTCCTTGACCTCCACCACCACTTTCTCTGGAAGGGTTTTTTTTTTTTTTTTTTTTCCATTTGAAAAAGAAATGATGCATCTTTAGTACTTTACTGCGAGAATTCTCAACCTTGGTTTTTTGATGAGTGTTCTTCCCATTGCAACTTGTTAGTGAATTTAAATTCTAAATTATGGTAGTATAAAGCAGTTTCCAGATTTTAGTTGAAGGGAATGGGTTGTTGTTTTCGCCCTCGGGAATTCTCCTGAGTTTGCGTGTTGGATTTATTTATATTTACGTTTGAAAAGTTTTGATAGAAAATGGTTTGTAAATAGATTAATTGCAGATGGGTCTCTGTTGGTATTCTTAATTCATGTGTTCTGCAATTTTGTTTTAATTATTATGCTCAAAGTTGTCAAAACATTGGTAGATTTTTTTTTTTTTTTTTTTAAAGAGATAAAATTGCAGATTTTATTCAAGAAAAGAAGCAAAGACAAAACATCACCAAGATGGTGAAGGAGACAATGAACAGGAAAAGAACAAATCAAAACAACAACAAAAAGATATTACAACTCACACCATATTTTATACCACTTCCTCTCCTCAAAGTCCACCCTAACAGAAACCCAATCAAACAAAGATCTGTAAATGGAAAGGGATAGATCCTCTTGATTCCTCTGCTTGCTCTCAATGATCCTAGAGTTCCTTTCCTTCCATAAGTCCCAACAGATTGCTCCTAGAAGGGCCTACAAATGATGAAGGGTAACCCCTTCACCAACCTGAAATCAACTTACAAAAGTGGTTAGGAAAGGACCAAGAACCTAGATTAGTGGAAGAAGATTTTTTTTTCAGTTAATTTGTAAGATGTTGCAGTTGAGATTTGGATTTTATGTGTCAAGTTGGTAAAGGTGAAAAAAAGCAGAGAGTGATATATTGTTTCTTATAATTGTATGTTTAGTAGACGCCTTATTTTAATATTTTTTGGGGAAATAGATAACAATTTTGTGTGATTTTAAAAGAAAGTTTGATCTCTGTCGTCTCTTCTCCATTCTTCAAATGAAGATGAACTAATACCAGGTTTTAACTTGGACTTGCCCCTAAGTTTTCTCATTGGATTGGAAAATTGTTTATAATTGTTATATTCTCTTTCTTTGACAGGATTCATTTGATTGCTGCTAACTTCTAATACTACTTTGTTGTAAGTGATTTGGTTTTCATTTCACAGAAAACTTAATCCTAAATTTTGATTTGATATGAACCTGATGCATTGAAGGTTCACAGCTTGTGTAATGTGGGAGAAAGTTGTTGTTGCTCCTGTTTACTCTTGAAGTTATTCAAGCTAACAGAATCCACACTCAAGGTTGTTCAAACATGTACTGAATTACTCCATTCAGACAAGTGGGGAGTTTGCTCTTGAATTTATATGTGAATGGGTGAACCTGTGAAAGCCCTTTTATTCCAAATGTTTTTGGTGGTTTGAATAGTGCAATAGGAGACATGGATCTTAAAGGCATCCTACGAAATTAATCATACAAGATGTGAAAGTGGTTCGGATATTGTAATGCTTATTAAAAAAAATGTTAAAGTGGTATGAAAGTGAGTTAAATTAATGCATGGGCATTTTCATACCAGGCTTGAGTGGGGCAGCCTATGAGAGATAGGAGCATACTCGGGGTGGGGCGGCCCATTAGAGGTGGGCGACTCGAGTAAGGCAGGACCCATGAGGGGTGGGGCCCACGAAGGAGGGTTCAACTGAGAGTCTGGCCTAGCCTAAGCTATAAGATAAAGGGATTGATTTGCCTCCGTCAATTAGTTCGAGCTTTTAGAAGAAGTGGTTGGTCATCCTGCATCACAGATATTTCAATCCTTAGTAAAACTAGTTAGCTAGTTTCAACCTTTTTAGTTCCTTCTTTTTGCAACTCAATGGAAAGTTCAGATGTATTTTGTTTTGTCGGACAAGGTGATTAATGTACATGACTGATTTTTAAACTCATTGTTCCTTATCATTGAAAGATGTTTTTGGCGTGTTAAGACTCGAGTAAGGCAAGACCCATGAGAGGTGGGGCCAACGAAGGAGGATTCAACCGAGAGTCTAGCCTAGCCTAGGCTATAAGATAAAGGGATTGATTTGCCTCCGTCTATTAGTTCAAGTTTTTAGAAGAAGTGGTTGGTCATCCTGCATCACAGATATTCCAATGCTTAATAAAACTTGTTAGCTAGTTTCAACCTTTTTAGTTCCTTCTTTTTGCAACTCAATGGAAAGCTCAGATGTATTTTGTTTTGTCGGACAAGGTGATTAATGTACATGCCTGATTTTTAAACTCATTGTTCCTTATCATTGAAAGAAGTTTTTGGCGTGTTAAAGACATGATTACCAATCCTAAAGCCAATAGCTCCTTATAAGTTCAGTACACACATGATGCCCATTTTATGACTTTGGTAGTATAATATCCCAAGAATGGACAATTTCATTTGAATAATCATTTATGAATAGAGTTCTACCTAACAGAATTCTAATTATGGATTCTGAAATCAGCTTTCAGAAATAGGGTAGCCAAATGGGATTTTGGATTCTGATAATATGTTTCTAAAATCTGATTATGAGAATCCAGAACCAAAATCAATAATCAGATTCTAAAATCTGAACCAAACGCATCCTTAAAACTGCACAGGCCCGAGCATCTCTCTCTCTCCATAATTCTGCAGTTTCTACGATTTCGCTGCGTAAGTAGGCATCTCAATCCCTTCTCCATACCTTCTGTAATCGTTTCTTACTGGTGTTCCATTGGTGTAATCATGTACCGATAATTGTTTCTTCAATAATTTGAGCTGGTAATTCTATTTGGGTATGACAGGTTTTGCATCAATGTTCAGTATATTTTGCTTTTGGGGATGCGATTTTCAGTTTGTCATTGTCTTCATGTATTGGTGTTTCTAATCATCTTGAAGATAAAACATTACATTTCTTGTTCTAAGGATATATTGGTTAATCTTTGGGTAGCTACATTTTAATGCTGATTCTGTAACTTCCAAGAGATATATTTTCTCCTTTTTATTATAGTTCATTTAGTTGGTGCTGTTTGGGATCTCAACTTTTGGGCTTATCATGGAAACCCTTTGTCAATAGTGTACTTGTAAAACTGGTACTCATTATTTTGTGCAGGTGAAATCGCTTTGACCCTTATCATAATTAGAAGGTTGAGACTCGTGAATCTCCATATCTAATATTATGGCTAGATCATTGTCCAATTTACGCTTGAAGGGTGTTGCAGATCATCTGTCTACTCGTTCTTGGAGAACACTGGTAAGAATAGGGACCTTCTGTGCTTGTAATCTTTGTTTGGAAGTCTAATATTTTCTTAAGTCAGAAGCTAAAGTTGACGTAATTTACTGATAATCAAGTGCCAAACATTGAAAAACCAAGATGCAAAATGCCTTATACTTTCTGTTGCAACACGCCACAATTTAGGAAAAAGAAATAAAGTTGAAGGGAATAAATAAATTTCAGTGCATTGACACAGTAAGAGCCTAAACTTCATGAAAATAATAGAGTGTTCAGACTCATCAAGCACCGCTCCAGTATGCAAGTCACTTGGGGAACAAGAAAATTAGTTGGAGACTTAAAGGACATGTATTTATACTGAAAACAGTTTAGGACTACAGTTAGCTAACCTAAGAATTTAAAGAACAGCATTTGAATCTAATAGAGAATAGTCTTAAGAAAATATTCTAAAAAGGTTACTTTGTTTGATGAGGACATTAGGTCCAAATAGGAGTTTCAGGTCTATCAGCGGCAGCATAGGAGGGTTACACCCCTTTTATGGTTTCAGTAGGATGTCTTATAGTAGTTTTATGTCATTTTTATTTGATGGGACTTCTAGTGAGGTTAATTATGTCTTTTCTTTGTTATTTTGGCTAGTTTGGACATTATATGTAGTGGGTTTTTTTTTTTTTTTTTGTTGAGAAACAATATTTAGGTAGGAGTGTTTTCGAAAATAGTGGAGTATGATGTAATAACCCTAGTCGTGTGGTAGGCTATAAACCCCCACATGACCAGTTTTTTTATTATGATGGAATAAACAAAGTTTGTAGCTCACGTTTTGGTCTCTTTGATCTTCTTCTTCTTCCTCTTTGGTTGTAAGTGAAGTGCAGTAAAACCCTATAATGGGTCTAGGGAAAACCCTAATTTAACGATGGTAGTGGAGGCTACTCTCTCCCCTTTGATTAAATGCCTTCTATCTATTTTTCTTCTTTTTATTTGTTCATGTTTTTTGAATATTTGTATGCTGAGATTTCCCTTTTGGCAAGAAAGTAATCACCATTCTTCAAGGTTTGAAGTTTTGAAGGTCTTGAAGCTTCAAGTTTATTACCAGTGATTGTACAATCCTTCTTAGACTGTGGTATAGCTGTTGCCATAGTTTTTTGAAAAGTTTCACACCTCTTATCTCAGTGCAGCCGTTAACTTCAGCACAAGATTGCACAAGATTGACTTCTATTCCTAGATACAAGGGAGTTTGATCGTGGGATTTTGCAAGGGGGTTCCTCACCCTTGGGAGATGCTAGGAGCAGTGGGGCCTATTCCTCAAAGTTCAAATTGATTCAAACACAACCCTATTTGTTTGTTGCAGGCGTCAAAACCAGTCCAGCAAGTCACGTTGGGAGATAGATCACTATCTCCTATTCTTTAGGAGTTTGATTGGAAGACTTTAATAGGAGCTCTTACATCCTTAGACGATCCAAACTACAACCACAGGATATTCAAAGTTTCCTTCAAATTCAGCTTTATCAGGATTTTGTTCTCAGGAGGCGTCAAACAGGGGCTTTTGGGGCTTGGGACAAGATCAGCCATATCTCCCTAATTACTAGGGATCTGATTGTAGGACTTTGAGGGGGTCTTCTCACCTCTATGGCGACACTAAAGGCCTTGGAATCAGTCCCAAAGCATTTGGGATTCATACGGAATCCCTTGAGAAAGTTAGGGGCTGGCGGCAAGGCGTAAAACATGGCTCATCTATTCAAACTCAATGAAGGGGGCTGCTGTGGTCTTGGCATAAACCTCTAACATCTACTAGAGGGTGTACACAGGGTTGCTACTGTTGTTGTGAGGTATTTAATTCACTCTCCCATGGCCCGTCTTGAATTCCATCAGTGTTTAGTGCTGGTGGCTTAGTGGTATTTGTTAGGGAGTGTTAAATTGATGTTAACACCTCTAATTTGTCTGGTAAACCTGATCCAATGCTACTGTAAATCAGCCTTAGACCTTGTGAAATAAACTCCCATTAGTCGTCTTCTCTAGTATTGATCAAATCATGATCTTTTGACCTGTTATTACCTAGTTGTATTCATTTTATATTATTCTTATTTTCTGGGCAGCAACTAAACATAAGGCTAATCTTCTAATTTAATTGGCTTCATGCATGTAATTTAGACCCTCTTTTGTGTAATTACTTTATAGGCCTTTAATTCATATAATGCTTATTGGACTTAACTAAATTTTAATCTGAATTCGTGTGTGGATATGCGAGTAGGAATCTTGTTTATGCTTGATCATTATTTTATTAATTTTATGCCTGATTCCTTTATGTACACACCCACTAGTCTATATGCATGCTGCATCATTGTTCTTACATTCTCACAACAACTTTTCATTCTGAGTAGGAATTCCCTAAAATGTATGGGTGATTGTTAGTTAGACTTGTGTTAGGAGAGGAGATAATCAATGTTAATTCATATGTACCTCAAGTAGAAAGAATTAAGAGACAATTTTTACAAGACGGAGATTGATTAAGTCGATGAATTTCAAATGGATAGAGGATATAAATAAGTGGGGCCTTATATGGTCAGGTAGGGAAAGATAGTGGGAGGATTTGAGAGGTTGCGTGGTGAGCTTGGCTTTGGAGAAAGAAATAAAATGTGGGATGCGATCCATGATTTTACAACAGCTTAAGATCTAGTAAAAACATACTAAAAAGAAAAGTGGACATATATTAAATTTTAAAAGTATAGGTAGACTGTTTTCTCCTCAAGAGGATGGTGCAATGATGCCAGATATCTCATAAACTAAGTTCCAAAGAGAGTAAGGGTTCAGGTTGTTGTTGGGTGTGATATGGAGGATCCTAGTAGTTGTTCTAATATAGAACAATAGAGGATATATAATTAAATAGTCCAAAATTTGATTATTTAAAACACTTTCAAGTAGCCAAAATTTTAAGAAAATATAAGAACTGAAAGGAAAAATTAGAGAGGGATTTAGAAGAGATTAGGGAAGAAAGGAAGTGAAAAAGGGGAAAAAAAACCAGAAGGGCATTCTGGAATATGGATAGAGCCTTGAAATTACCCAAATACCCTTGTTCGTGCATCAAAAAGTCCTGAAAATTTCCAGGGCGTTAGATGAGTCATAAAGGTATTCTCATGTGAAATTCCATCAAATTTTGACAAGTTTTGATACAAAAAATTATAAGAACTCAAACCTGCTATGCTTCTTTATGGAGTTTCATAAACCAATGGAGAATCTTTGTTCAACAACTCAGTCATTGATAATATCGATGGCAATATCTTAGATGTAGATTGAAAAGGAGATAAAAGAGGTAAGAAGAACGGAAGAAGGAAGAAAAGAGAACAAGGAATAGAAAAACATAGGAGAAGAAGAAGAGAGAAAAAAAAAAGATAGAGAGTAGAGAAGACCCCTAGGGTCCTCAAGGTTAAACCATGGGAAAGAGGGGAAAGGAGGAGGGATAAAACCCAAACAAACCAAACTTTTATTTAGTAATTATTGTCTAATACAAAAACGTGCAGCATTTTATATAGGCTCATAACACTAAGAAAATAACAAGAATTAAAATAGAAAGTCCTAAATTAACTAGCTCACATGATACCTAAGACTTTCCTAAGTCTAAAACTACTAAAACATTGACTTTCTAAAAACAAAAGCTGCTAAAATTAAGGTAATCTAGAGAATTTCGTCCAACACTCCAAAATGGCCCCAGTTTGACTTGTTAACTCACAAAAAATACTAAAATACCCTTGGGCACAATGCCTTATTACAAAAATACCCTTGTACTAAAATAGCCCAATTTGACCCATGACACAAAGGGCCTTATTACATGATTATCCCACTCCTTAAAATACTTAAATTAAACCATCTTTTGGCTCCATCTTGAACTTGATTCTCTTGTGGATTGGCACATACAATAACCTCTTGATTATTTCCGCATCATGTTCTAGAGGGTTTATAGAAGGTTATGGTGTTGAAATTATCATAGAAGGTTATTGTGACAAATCGGGGTAAAGGATGAAACAATAGTGGATTAAGGTGTTGGTCAGTGTTTTTTTTTTAGATAAATAAGATGTTGGCCATTGGGGTTGTGAAGCGTATATGAAGGGCGGATAAATGATTTATGGGGGTTTGTGGTAAAACAGTAGGCTAGGAAGCATGGACACTCCAAAATCCTTGGTGTGTTCATGTCCGACATGTATCGGACACGAATACTCCAGGGATACCTTTGCATTTGTGTTTGTGATTTTTTTTTTTTTGAGTTGGGACACGTCAGGGACATGACATTCTAGGGAATTGGTAAAATGGCTAGATGAATAGAAGTTAAATGAAGAAATACCCCCAAAGGTTATTATAGTAAATAATAATAAGAAAAGAAGTACGAAGGGAAATGGGGCATCAGGTTGCAAAACCAAGGACCCCCCAACCCTACGAAAGGATCATAATTGGATGATCATAAAGACTTGTTTTCTCTTTTCTCTTAGTTTTCTTTCTAATTTTCTTTGTAATTTATTTGAACTCATAGTACTTTGTACTCTAAAGACTAAACATTATTGTATGGGTTTGAATGTCTTCTTTGCTATGTATTATTGTTTTTAAATTAGTTTTATATATGTTTTCAAACATTTTGATGCTTGTTAATTATTTTTTAAACATAAAATATAACTGCAATATTAATTAATTGTCGTATCCTTGCCGTATCGTATCTAATTTTTCAAGAATTGCCATGTCGCCTTGTTCGTATTGTATCATACCCGTGTCCCGTGTCCCGTGTCCTGTGTCAATGTCTGTCCTAGACAGTAGGTAAAAAAGGTGGTAAATTGGTATGGTAATGGGATTTTACAACGAATAAAACCAAAAGTAAAAGAATAGTAGAGAGAAAATCTACTTGTTATGGAACCTATATTACTCAAGGAATCAGCATCGATAGGCCTTAAAAGTGTCAGCACTGTCAAGGGAAAAAGGAGTTCGGAATCTGCCTCAATCTACAAGGAAAATGTCAAGATTTTTCTTTTCATCTATAATAAAAGTTCAGTACAATAAACCTTATATGATGGCTTGCACAACCAAACATTATCTTAAACTCCTAAATCTACTCAAACCCCTCAAACAGATTGGGATTGGAAACAAACTCATTTTAGGAAAGTCTCTAAAGTGGAATTAGGACTCCTAACTAACTCAAAATCAACCCATAATTACTATATACTGGATTATGCTGTGATGCAGCCGCATGGCATGGATGGCCACCTCATAGTGGCCAGTTGTGTTGCTGGATCTTGTGAACTCCCTTTTGACCCCTTTTCAATGTTTTCTCTCATGAGTTTCTTTATAATTCAACTGTGGGTTTTTCGCTTTTGATCCATGTCATGTAATCTTATGCAAAAGTGCTAAATATTGTAAGGTTGTTGTAAGCAAGAGCTTGACCTTGCAACATATGGTAATGGTTATGGATGTTTGCATCAAGAGATGTAAGAGAGAGTGGTATTGATATATGCCCAAGAAAAGAACAAGGTAGTCATAGTTAAAAGGAGAGAAAATGTACCATGTGGACAAATTGATTGAAGAAGGAAAATTTAAGTTTGGAGGAGTAAACTATGTCATGTGGAATGGAATGGCAAACTACATTAGCCAAAAGAAATTACGAAAATAAATATTTCACTTTTCTTAAAAATAAATAGAGCCTATTCTCCCCATGTTCTCCCTCTTTTATGTTCTAATCCCATTCTAATATTTCTAATCTTCTTTATTTGCTAATTTCTCTGATTTCTTTCCCTTTTAAATTTGGTATTGCTTGGGTGTGTGTTTATATTAAATTCTTGGTTTATAATCTGTCCTAAGCTTCTGCATCTATAAATTGGGCCTACTATAGCAAGATATATAAGCCTTGGTTACCCCACATCAGTTTGACACCAAAACTTGTCATATCTTGCATCAGATGCTCCATCAGGAAGATAGGAGAGTATGGTTGCCAAATCTAAATGGTTCCTTTAGTGTGCGTTCCTGTGTGGAGTTTTTGGACAAGTCCGTAGCTAGTCAAACTCCTTGGAAAGACATTTGGTATGGCCCAGTTCCCCACAAGGTTTAGTTTTTGTGTGGGCTGCCTCCATGGAAAATATATTGACTATTGATGTGCTGCAAAAGAAAGGCTTCATTCTGACCAATATGTGCAGCGTATGCAAAGGAGATGGAGAGTCGGTGTCCCATGTTCTCTTGCTCTTGCATTGTCCCTTTTCTTGGGAAGTTTGGATTGAGATTCTTAGGGACTTTGGAATGCGGTGGGTTCCTCAGCCAGATTATGATTCTCTCTTATACTCTTAGCAAGAAAATGCTTTCTCTACCAGCGGTCCCAGCGACAGAGTGTTGGTCAATCTGGTTAGAGAGGAACAAAAGGGTCTCTGAGGGTCAAATCAAACCGAGCCTTCCTTTCAAGTAAATAAAAGAGCAAAAGAGAAAATTCTTTTTTGGATTTCTCAATGTAAGGATTGTGGGCTGCTAAGGGCAGGGGATCTGTGTAAGGACTGGATTAATGTTATAGGATGTAGCCCCTTGTAATTTATGGGTGGGGCCCCTCTTTGGGGTGTCTTTTCCTTCTATCCTCTCATGTTTTTATTCTTTTTGGTTCTTTTGGGATTTCTTCTCTCTCTCTTATCAATGATTTTTTTCTTTCATTAAAAAAAATGTATAGGGCCCAGAGGTGTCTATTTCTATTTAGGAAATGTTTTTTCGAAGAACAAGAGATGTGGTCAAGCAAGATTGGAAGTGTCTAATAAGACCTTTAAATGTAATATAATGGTTACCTATTAAATGTGATGAGTTTTTAATTGAAAATTTGTACAAGTTGAGAGCTCCTGTGATTACTAACTCAGAATTTAAAGCTCGACTTTCTTTTTTTTTTTTTTTTTTTTTTTGCGCTATTGCACCTTCTAGGTGTTCAATTTTGTTTATTCAATGCTTAACATTCTATACATGGAAGTGGAGTTTGTTCTTGGTCTGATTTTAATTTGTACAAGTAGGTAGCAGGATCTTTTTACCATCATGGCATGAGATATTCAACAAACTTGACTGATGATTCTGAGACACATGAAGATTTCAGACCCACCAGCAAGCTTGTTGGTTCTGACCTTTCTACAAAAGACATTGTTGAGCAGGTATATGTCTGTCATCAGCTGGTGAAAAGTACTCTTTTAGTATTATGTTCTGAGACAAGCATTATTTTGACTCTATGTTACTCAATTAGATAGGATAGGCCCTGAATTATTGAGGTTCCTTATTTATTGATTGTGGTTGGCTTTTGGTATATAGGATGTGAAGGAAAATCCTGTGATGATTTATATGAAAGGGGTTCCTGATCTTCCTCGATGCGGATTCAGCTCGATGGCAGTTAGAGTGTTGAAAGAATACAGTAAGTGCCCCAGTTTTTTTTTTTCTAAGAGAAAAAATGATGTAGCACAAGAGGGAGATACCAAAAATTGATGTAGAATAATTCCAAGAGGTTCAAACAATTATAAGAATCAAAGTGCAGAAGCAAAATAATTCAAGAATTGAATTTTAAAGCAAACAAGTAGACAAAT
>JAOXJP010013997.1:0-17650 GCA_025762735.1 Platanus orientalis | reverse complement strand
AGTGGGGCCTATCCAAGGCAGTACGCCTGAACTTTCACTCTGTGAAAGATCAGGCATATACCTAAAAGATTAGGAATATTGAGAGAAAATTCCTATTTTACCCCTACTAATCAAACTAAGAATAATTAAAGGTTGATTACTCCTCGAAACCCCATAAGCCTTGATTTAAACCCTAATAACCGTAAGACCAGCCTCTGTTAATAAAACAACCTTGTAAAAATTAATTTTAGGCAGTACGCCTGAATTTAAACCAGAATAAAAATTTAGGCATACTCAAGTTAAGGCGTATTGAATAAAGTTTAGGCGTATTGACACACAAAAAGAAATACTTTAAATTTTCTTTCTTTCTTTTATTTAATGAAGTTTAGATATTGCTAGGTCAGAGGAGATGCCCTAAAAAGGTGGGTAATTGGGGTGCCTAACACCTTCCCCAATTGCAATCATACAGCTTACCCAAATCCTTGGAAACCATACTAGTCTAAAGAGTCAACCCTAAGCCCATGTGCTTAGCCCGGGCTGCAAGGCCCGCAATCTTTGTTTCCTTTAGAAATGAGGTAGACGTTCAACCCCACCTGTAAAAACCCGAGTTAGTAGCGACTTCGAACCGAAAGCCCAGAGGCCGACCCAAGCTGGCCAAGTGCGGTTCCCCGAAGTGGGGCTGGCAAACCACCCGGTCTTCCCGCGATGCCCACAGAATGACGACTCCGCTAGGGATTTACTCTATATAACCTTTGAATAGGCAATATTTGAATTTCATAAAAAATTATTTTGTTTATATTTCTTTATATATAAAGCATGTGTTCACATAGATCATAAAGCACATCATTAGCTAGTAGGATATACTTGCATTTGAACTATATCAAACTTGCATCTTAGGATAGAAAACATGCTGACATTAAACTTAGGTCAGATTGAATTAGTTATTAGGACCAAAATTCACATTTAAACAAATTATTTGTGAAACATGTTTGATTTTTATCTTGTTTTTCTGAGTCCATAAGATACGTCACTTCATTCATATCTTGCATAAGCATCATAAGCCCTATATTTGTTCATCACCCACCAATGGACCGACATTGGCAAATATTTTAGGACGGGGGATAACGTTTGAACCATGGCTGCTACGTCAGTATGGTTGGGCTGAGTAACCCAACCCAGTCAGTATTCCCAAGATCCGAGCAATCGGAGAGGTGTTTAGACTGGGAAGCCTTATAGAATCTCTCTAATAAAAACTTTCATGTAAACATGCATTTTAAAGTTATTTATGGTATACTTCAATAGCTTAAAGGGCTAGAAATAGGACTTGTTTGTCATTGTATTCTACTTGATTGTTGCATGAGTTACTATTAAAACCAATGATTCATGTCCAATCTATTTTTTTTAATTATTTTCATAGATACTTAGATATTTTTCTGAATTTATGTATGTAATTAATTTTCTCATTCATCATACACCACAAACCATAAGAATTGAAAAAACAAAGAACCTTTCATTTTATCTTCCTTTTATAAAGTTTATACATCTGTCTAAAAAGAAAAATATACTAAACCCTAGCCTGTAGGGTCCCCTTCACCTCTCTCTGTCACCCGAGTCAACCACCCCTTTGAGGGTCTCTAACCTACATGTTTCCTCTTATAGGTCATCTTCGTCCCAAAAATTTTCTCATCTCTTAATGTAGCTTCCCCTTTCCCCTTGTCCTGGGGAAGTGTTAACTCTGATACTGATACGTCTCTCTCTTTCCCCTTATCTAGGGGAAGTGTTACCTCAGTCACTAGGGTAGCAGAAACATCAGCTACGAACTTTGCCTCGACCCCTACAATAATGGGCGCATCCCTGGCAACCTTAGAGTCTACACCAATCTCAGCCTTAACCGGTTCACTCTTAGTGCGCTCTACGCCTGTTGTTGTGGCTGCCTCAGCACTCATCTATCCACGGTTGGTTCGCTTCTTCTTCTTACCCCGGGAATATCCCCCCAACTGAAATCAATACAGCTGAATAAATTAGAAATAAGAAAATAAGTCAAAAACAAAAAACAAGATTAAAACAATAAAAAGAAAAAAGAAACCTCAGTAATGCAGGCTCTGTATCTCCTCCGTTGGGCTCTGTATCTCCTCTGTTGAGAAGTGAGCTCGTCTCCTATATCATGGCAAACCTGCCTCACCAAAGCATGAGATCGGGCCAACATCTCAAGAGCCCCCATGAAATCCTCTCGAGGTACCTAAAAAAAGAAATAAAAAAGAGAACCCAAAGAATAAAAAAACAAATGACAATCAATGAAATACATGGGTCATTGAAGGTCGAGGAACCCAATCCCCGAGCATTGTGCTGTCAGGGAGAGGTAACTCATGTATCTCACCTATCACATCAATCATTGTGACCATCATGGGGAGCACCCCTAACAAACTCTCAGTTGAAGACCCTCGCTTAGGGCTTTCCTTTTTCTTCCTCTCCTCTCAAGAGCTGGAATCTCTGCACCTTGAGGCACAACCCCAAGCTGACCAGCCCTGTCAACAACATCCTGACCCCCAAAAAAAATGAAGAGAGACTATTAAAAATATAGAGACAAAAAAATAACAAACAAACAAAACAAATGAACAAATAAAATGTACCTCTCCCTCATTTTCACCTGCTAAAGGCCCGTAAGTTTAAGTGACTCACCACTCAGAATAGTCCACATCAGGGACCAAGTAGGTGTCAATGGGCTCGCCCACTTTCCCCATGCCTAAGGCCCCGTCTGACTCAATCACTCTGGGAGGGGAGCTAAGCACTACAAACCCTTCAGGGTGTGCAATCTTCCTGTAGCACCTCTCCCCCAGATACCACTCCACCACCCCAGGGGCCAGTAGAATCACCCTAGACATTGACCAGTCCAAGGCCACTTAGAATTCTCGGGCCAAGTCTCCACTCAACCCCCAAGCAACCTAAGGAGCCCAATTCACCTATAAGTAAAACAAACATCAATGAAACAAAAACAAAAAAAATAAACCTATCAATAAATAATTAACCAATTTAATTTTACTTGGGCAGCGATAATCTGGTCTAGGTTCCTCCTAAACATAGAAATAGACTTGTGTGCCTTTAATCGAGTGTTAGAGGTCTTCCCACCTCTCAACACAAGACATCATAAACAAATCCCTCCCCTTTCTATGGGGAGCTAAAGTAGTCAGTCTCTTGTAACACCATACCTACAAAAAGAAGCAATACACACATCGAACAAATTAACTAAAATAGACAAAAGTAAAGAAAAAGAGGCAACACAATAATAAAACATGCAAATCTTACCTCTCATAGAAAATAAAGGCCGAGAAACACGGATTTCTCCCCGTTTGCAACCTCACCCATATTAGAGTGCATCTACCTGAGGGCGGATCTACCCTAACCATAGATGCTAACCTTGGACAAGTTATCCAAGGCGGGGAGAAAGTTGAAGAAAATCTGGTTGCTTTTCCCACTAAAAATAGACCGGGTGAATATATAAATGAGAAAGGCTCGAACCAAGTAGTCTATCTCCACTTTTGGAATCGCATCCGTAGCCCATATGTACTCTTTCTCGAACCATGAGGGCAAAACTCCTCTGAACCCTCTATCATAGGATTTAGGTTGTGGCCCCAAACACCTCCTAACCATCTCCTGAGAAGGAACCAACCCATATGGAGGAGGATCGCCCCCATAGGCAAGCGCATCATCATATAGAAATATGTTGGAGGCAACCCTATCTCCCCAATAGGTAGGTGAAAGGTGCGAGTGATAGGGGACCACCTAAACAACCAATATGCCCGAATTACCTCATACGCTTGAATTTAAATTCATACTAAACTCAAGTGTACTAGGTAAACTCAGCCAACATACTGTTCAAGCATACCCCTCCTAAAATACAACCAAAAATGAAGAAAAATGAAGAAAATTTCTAAATAATAAAAAAAAGAGAAACAAAATAACAAATGAAGAATCATAGACCAAAATCAAAATCAAAATCAATGGCTTACCTCATCGTTGGCCAAGTTTCTCCACAAAGCTTTCTCATGAGAAGGAAGAAGGGGATAAGACCGTGTTGATCCACTTGCACTCATCTTGTTAACGAAATTGGGTGAAAAATATATATTTTTTCTCTTGTGGAACTTTTCCCTCGCACAAGCCCATTCAAAATATATAAAAAATGTCTTTCAAGCGTTTTATAAAAACACAGGTGCACAATATGCTTGAACGTGCTATACGCCTGAACTTTAATTAAATTAAAGTTCAGGTGTACAATAAAGATCATGCGTACTGACATAACCTTTTCAACCAAAAACAAAAACAAAAAAAAAACCTAAAAAAAAACAGACAAAGACAAAAACAATAATTCTTTTGGTTGTTGCACAAGAATGGATTCTAGGCCCATCTGTTTGGAACCCTTCACGACGACTTCATCAAATTTACATATGTACTCATCTCACTTCCACCAGAAGAATAAGCCATTTGGGCTGATCAATGCTGACTTAGGACTATGATGTGAGAAATCGCAAGTATATGAATCACTCAAGTAATAAAGTGTAAGAGTTAAGTATCAAACCCACGAGGATTGTTTAATATACTAACTACTGAAATTGTATTAATCTCAACTATATTTGACAAAGCCAAAATTTAAAGAGTTGTTGAAACTAAATTAAAATGAAACAAACAAGAAGAAATATGTTGGAGAAATGAAATTGATTAAGGTACTAGGGCATCCGATTTCACCATAACTTTGTAACATATTTAGTGATGGTGCACTATGAGCCCACACATACCTTACTTTGAACAATTTTTAGGACATGTGTACTAAAACTTCTCACATGTGTCAGTTCGTACCAGTTGTTGGTCTTCTGCACTACGATCCCCCACGTGCACCACTTTGTAGCATTCGTAGAAGTTGTGCGCAGCTTTATACCTTCTTTACGAGTTGTGCACCGTAAGCCGAAATGTACATAAATTTGTGTCATTTGCACTAGGTTCACACACTTGTCTTGCACAAAGTTAACTTCTTAAATTGCATAGCTTCGAGTGATTTTAACAAGTTTTTCACCACTAGCCCACACTTGTGTAACTTTGTGCCATATTTAAGAATGGTGCACTACGAACCCACAGAATCCTTTACTTTCAAACATTCTTCTGATGCCCTAAAAGTCTACACGTCCATAAGTTTGTACCAGTTTTGTAGTTGTTGTGCACCATAATCCACCAAGTGCACAACTTCGTTCTGAGTGTAGAAGTTGGGCGCCACATCCAACATGTGCATTCCTTTATACCTAATTTGAGGGTAGTGCACCGCAAGCCCATATACAAGTAAATAAATTTGGAACATTTGAATTAGGTTTACACATCAGTCTAGCACGAGGACAACTTTTTACCAAATTGCATAACTTTGAGTGATTTTTAACAAGTTCTGCACCACATACACACAGTTGCGTAACTTTGTACCATATTTAGTAATGGTGCACTACGAGGCCACACATACCTTACTTTGAACCATTTTTAGGACATGTGTACTAAAACTTCTCATATGTGTCAGTTTGTACCAGTTGTTGGTGTTCTGCACCTCAATTCCCCACGTGCACAACATCGTAGCATTCATAGAAGTTGTGTGCACGATCCCACATGTGCGTAGCTTTATCACTTCTTTACAAGTTGTGCACCGTAAGCCAAAAAATACATAAATTTGTGCCATTTGCATTAGGTTTGCACACCTGTCTTGCACAAAGTTAACTTTTTATTGAATTGCATAACTTCGGGCGATTTTAACAAGTTTTTCCCCACTAGCCCACACTTGGATAACATTGTACCATATTTAGGAATGGTGCGCTACAAACCCACACAAGCCTTTACATTCAAACATTTTGCTGGTGCCCTAAGAGTCTACACATGCATAAGTTTGTACTAGTTGTAGTTGTTTTGCACCACAATCCCCCCATGTTGGCAATTTTGTTCTAAGTGTAGAAGTTGGGCGCCCCATCCAACATGTGCGTTCCTCTATACCTAATTTGAGGGCTGCGCACCACAAGCCCAGATGTAAGTAAATAAATTTGGAACATTTGAATTAGGTTTGCACATCAGTCTAGCACGCGGACAACTTTTTACCGAATTACATAACTTCAAGCGATTTTAACAAGTTCTGCACATACACAGAGTTGCGTAACTTTGTACCATATTTAGTAATGATCCACTACAAGCCCACACATACCTTACTTTGAACCATTTTTTGGACAAGTGCACTAAAAGTCCACACGTGTGTTAGTTCGTACCAGTTTTTGGGGTTGTGCACTACAATCTGCCACGTGCACAACTTCGTAGCATTCGTAGAAGTTGTGCGCAACATCCCACACGTGCATAGCTTTTTACCTTCTTTACGAGTTGTACGCCGTAAGCCTAAATGTACATAAATTTGTGCCATTTGCATTAGGTTTGCACACCTGTTTTGCACGAAGTTAACTTTTTGCTTAACTGCATAACTTTGAGCAATTTTAACAAGTTTTTCACCACTAGCCCACAGTTGGATAACATTGTACCATATTTAAGACTGGTGCACTATGAACCCACACAAGCCTTTACTTTCAAACATTTTCTTGTGCCCTAAGAGTCTACACGTGCATAAGTTTGTACTAGTTGCAGTTGTTCTGCACCACAATACACCATGTGCACAATTTCATTCTAAGTGTAGAAGTTGGGCGCCCCATCCAACATGTGCGTTCATTTATACCTAATTTAAGGGTTGTGCACTGCAAGCCCATATGTAAGTAAATTTGGGCCATTTGAATTAGGTTTTCACATCAGCTTAGCACGAGGACAACTATTTACTGAATTGGTTAACTTCGAGCAATTTTAACAAGTTTTTCACCACTAGCCCACACTTGGATAACATTGTACCATATTTAAGACTGGTGAGCTACGAACCCACACAAGCCTTTACATTCAAACATTTTCTTGGTGCCCAAAGAGTCTACACATGCATAAGTTTGTACTAGTTGCAGTTGTTGTGCACCACAATCCACCATGTGCACAATTTCGTTCTAAGTGTTGAAATTTGGGTGCCCCATCCAACATGTGCATTCATTTATACCTAATTTGAGGGTTGTGCACCGCAATCCCATATGTAAATAAATTTGGGCCATTTGAATTAGGTTTGCACATCAGTCTAGCATGAGGACAACTTTTTACCGGATTGCATAACGTCGAGCGATTTTAACAAGTTCTACACCACATACACACTGTTGTGTAACTTTGTACCATATTTATTAATGGTGCACTACGAGCCAACACATACCTTACTATGAACCATTTTTAAGACAAGTGCACTAAAAGTCCACACGTGTGTTATACCAGTTGTTGGTGTTGTGCACTATAATCCGCCACGTGCACAACTTCGTAGCATTCGTAGAAGCTGTGCGCACTATCCCACACGTGCGTAGCTTTATACCTTCTTTACGTGTTGTGCGCCGTAAGCCTAAAGGGACATAAATTTGTTCCATTTGCATTAGGTTTGCACACCTGTTTCGCACATAGTTAACTTTTTTACTTAGTTGCATAACTTCGAGCGATTTTAACAAGTTTTTCACCACTAGCCCACAGTTGGATAACATTGTACCATATTTAAGACTGGTGCGCTACGAACCCACACAAACCTTTACTTTCAAACATTTTCCTTGTGCCCAAAGAGTGTACATGTGCATAAGTTTATACTAGTTGTAGGGGTTGTGCACCACAATCCACCATGTGCACAATTTCTTTCTAAGTGTAGAAGTTGGGCGCCCCATCAAAAATGTACGTTCATTTATACCTAAATTGAGGGTTGCGCACCGCAAGCCCATATGCAAGTCAATTTAGGCCACTTGAATTAGGTTTACACATCAGCTTAGCTCGAGGACAACTTTTTACTGATTTGGATAACTTCGAGCGATTTTAACAAGTTTTGCACCACTTACACACAGTTGGGTAACTTTGTACCGTAAATTGTGATGGTGCACTACAAGCCCACACATACGTTACATTGAACCATTTTTAGGACATGTTTACTACAACTTCTCGCATGTGTTAGTTTGTACCAGTAGTTGGTGTTCTGCACCTCAATTCCCCACGTGCACAACTTCGTAGCATTCATAGAAGTTTTGCACACTATACATGTGCGTAGCTTTATACCTTCTTTACGAGTTGTGCACCGTAAGCCGAAAAATGCATACATTTGTGCCATTTGCATTAGGTTTGCATACTTGTCTTGTACAAAGTTAACTTTTTATTGAATTGCATAACTTCGGGCGATTTTAACAAATTTTTCCCCACTAGCCCACACTTGGATAACATTGTACCATATTTAAGAATGGTGCGCTACAAACCCACACAGGCCTTTACATTCAAACATTTTGCTGTTGCCCCAAGAGTCTACACGTGCATAAGTTTGTACTAGTTGTAGTTGTTGTGCACCACAATCCACCATGTTCACAATATCGTTCTAAGTGTAGAAGTTAGGCTCCCCATCCAAAATGTGCGTTCCTCTATACCTAATTTGAGAGTTGTGCACTGCAAGCCCAGATGTAAGTAAATAAATTTGGAACATTTGTATTACATTTGCAAATCAATCTATCCCACGAACAACTTTTTACCGAATTGCATAACTTCAAGCGATTTTAACAAGTTCTGCACCACATACACACAGTTGCATAGCTTTGTACCATATTATGTAATGATCCACTATGAGCCCACACATACCTTACTTTGAACCATTTTTAGGACAAGTGCAATCAAAGTCCACACGTGTGTTAGTTCGTACCAATTGTTGGGGTTGTGCACTACAATCCGCCATGTGCACAACTTCGAAGCATTCGTAGAAGTTGTGTGCACTATCCCACACGTGCGTAGCTTTTTACCTTATTTACAAGTTGTGCACCGTAAGCTTAATTTGAATGTACATAAATTTGTGCCATTTGCATTAGGTTTGCACACCTGTTTTGCACGAAGTTAACTGTTTTACTTAATTGCATAACTTCGAGCGATTTTAATAAGTTTTTCACCACTAGCCCACACTTGGATAACATTGTACCATATTTAAGACTAGTGCGCTACGAACCCACACAAGCCTTCACTTTCAAACATTTTCCTGGTGTCCTAAGAGTCTACACATGCATAAGTTTGTACAAGTTGTAGTTGTTGTGCACCACAATACACCAGGTGCACAATTTCATTCTAAGTGTAGAAGTTGGGCGCCCCATCCAACATGTGCATTCATTTATACGTAATTTAAGGGTTGTGCACCGCAAGCCCATATGTAAGTAAATTTGGGCCATTTGAATTAGGTTTGCACATCAGCTTAGCACGAGGACAACTTTCTGCCGAATTGGATAACTACGAGCGATTTTAACAAGTTTTTTACCACTAGCCCACACTTGGATGACATTGTACCATATTTAAGACTAGTGAGCTACGAACCCACACAAGCCTTTACTTTCAAACATTTTCTTGGTGCCCTAAGAGTCTACACATGCATAAGTTTGTACTAGTTGTAGTTGTTGTGCACCACAATCCACCATGTGCGCAATTTCGTTTTAAGTGTGGAAATTGGGGCGCCCCATCCAACATGTGCGTTCATTTATACCTAATTTGAGGGTTGTCCACCGCAAGCGCATATGTAAGTGAATTTGGGCCATTTGAATTAGGTTTGCACATCAGTCTAGCACGAGGACAACTTTTTACCAGATTGCATAACTTCGAGCGATTTTAACAAATTCTGCACCACATACACACAGTTGCGTAACTTTGTACCATATCTGGTAATGGTGCACTACGAGCCCACACATACCTTACTTTGAACCATATTTAGGACAACTACACTAAAAGTCCACACGTGTGTTAGTTCGTACCAGTTGTTGGTGTTGTGCACTACAATCCACGTGCACAACTTCGTAGCATTCGTAGAAGTTATGCGCACTATCCCACACGTGCGTAGTTTTATACCTTGTTTATGAGTTATGCGCCGTAAGCCTAAATGTACATAAATTTGTGCCATTTGCATTAGGTTTGCACACCTATTTTGCATGAAGTGAACTTTTTACTGAATTGCATAACTTCAAGCGATTTTAGCAAGTTTTTCACCACTAGCCCACACTTAGATAACATTGTACCATATTTAAGACTGGTGCGCTACGAACCCACACAAACCCTTACTTTCAAACATTTTCCTGGTGCCCTGAGAGTCTACACTTGCATAAGTTTATACTAGTTGTAGGGGTTGTGCCCCACAATCCACCATGTGCACAATTTCGTTATAAGTGTAGAAGTTGGGCGCCCCATCCAACATGTGCGTTCTTTTATACCTAATTTGAGGGTTGTGCACCGCAAGCCCATCAGTAATTAAATTTGGGCCATTTAAATAAGGTTTGCACATTAGTCTAGCACGAGGACAACTTTTTACCAAATTGCATGACTTCGAGCGATTTTAACAAGTTCTGCACCACATACACACAGTTGCATAACTTTGTACCATATTTAGTAATGGTGCACTATGAGCCCACACATACCTTACTTTGAACCATTTTTAGGACAAGTGCTCTAAAAGTCCACACGTGTGTTACTTCCTACTAGTTGTTACTGTTGTGCTCTAATATCCCCGACGTGCACAACTTTGTAGTATTTGTTGAAGTTGTGTGCCCGATCCCACACGTGCATGGATTTATAACTTCTTTACGTGTTGTGCACCGTAAGTCCAAATGCACATAAATTTTTGTTATTTTCATTTGGTTTGCACACCTATTTTGCACGAAGTTAACTGTTTACTGAATTGCATAACTCAGAGCCATTTTAACAGGTTTTTGACCACAAGCCCACACTTGGATAACATTGTACCATATTTCAGATAGGTGCGCTATGAGCCCACACAAGCCTTTACATACAAACATTTTCCTGGTGCCCTAAGAGTCTAAACGTGCATGAGTTTGCACTAGTTATAGGTGTTGTGCACCACAATCCACCATGTGCACAATTTCGTACTAAGAGTAGAAGTTGGGCACCCCGTCCAACATGAGCGTTCCTTTATACCTAATTTGAGGGTTGTGCACCGCAAGCACATATGTAAGTAAATCTGGGCCATTTAAATAAGGTTTGCACATTAGTCTAGCACGAGGACAACTTTTTACCAAATTGCATAACTTCGAGCGATTTTCACAAGTTCTGCACCTCATACACACAGTTGCGTAACTTTGCACCATATTTAGTAATGGTGCACTACGAGCCCACACATACCTTACATTGAACCATTTTTAGGACAAGTGCACAAAAAGTCCACACGTGTGTTAGTTTGTACCAGTTGTTGGTGTTGTGCACTACAATCCGCCACGTGCACAACTTCATAGCATTCGTAGAAGTTGTGCGCACTATCCCACACGTGTGTAGCTTTATAAATTGTTTACAAGTTATGCGCCGTGAGCCTAAATGTACATAAATTTGTGCCATTTGCATTAGGTTTGCACACCTGCTTTGCACGAAGTTAATTTTTTACTGAATTGCATAACTTCGAGCGATTTTAGCAAGTTTTTCACCAGTAGCCACACTTGAATAACATTGCACCATATTTAAGACTGGTGTGCTATGAACCCACACAAGCCTTTACTTTTAAACATTTTCCCGGTGCCCTCAGAGTCTACACGTGCAGAAGTTTGAACTAATTGTAGGTGTTGTGCACCACAATCCACCATGAGCGTTCCTTTATACCTAATTTGAGGATTGTGCACTGCAAGCCCATATGTAATTAAATTTAGGCCATTTGAATTAGTTTCGCATATTAGTCTAGCACGAGGACAACTTTTTACCAAATTGCATGACTTCGAGTGATTTTAACAAGTTCTGCACCACATACACACAGTCGCATAACTTTGTACCATATTTAGTAATGGTGCACTTCGAGCCCACACACCTTACTTTGAACCATTTTTAGGACAAGTACTCAAAAAGTCTACACGTGTGTTAATTCGTACCAGTTGTTGCTGTTATGCTCTAATATTCCCCACGTGCAAAACATCGTAGCATTTGTTAAAGTTGTGTGCGCTATCCCACATGTGTGTGGATTTATACCTTCTGTACGAGTTGTGCACCGTAATTCCAAATGTACATAAATTTTTGATTTGCATTAGGTTTCCACACCTGTTTTGCACAAAGTTAACTTTTTACTGAATTGCATAACTTTGAGGGATTTTAACAAGTTTTTCACCACTAGCCCACACTTGGATAACATTGTACCATATTTAAGACCGGTGCGCTACGAACCCACACAAACCTTTACTTTTAAACATTTTCCCGGTGCACTAAGAGTCTACACGTGCATAAGTTTGTACTAGTTGTAGGTGTTGTGCACCATAATCCACCGTGTGCACAATTTCGTACTAAGTGTAGAAGTTGGGCGCCCCACACACAAGAGCATTCATTTATACCTAATTTGAGGGTTGTGCACCGCAAGCCCATATATAAGTAAATTTGGGCCATTTGAATTAGGTTTGCACATTAGTCTTGCACGAGGACAACTTTTTACTGAATTGCATGACTTCGAGAGATTTTAACAAGTTCTACACCACATACACACAGTTGCGTAACTTTGTACCATATTTAGTATTGGTGCACTACGAATCCACACATAGCTTACTTTGAACAACTTTTAGGATAAGTGCAAAAAACGTCTACACGTGTGTTAGTTCGTACCAGTTGTTAGTGTTGGGCACTACAATCCGCCACGTGCACGACTTCGTCATATTCATAGAAGTTGTGCGCACTATCCCACATGTGCATAGCTTTATACCTTTTTTACGAGTTGTGCACCGTAAGCCCAAATGTACATAAGTTATTGCTATTTGCATTAGGTTTGCACACTTATTTTGCACGAAGTTAACTTTTTACTGAATTGCATAACTTCGAGCGATTTTATCAAGTTTTTAAGCACTTGCCCACACATGGATAACATTGTATCATATTTCAGACTAGTGCACTACGAAGCCACACAAGCCTTGGATTACATTGTACCATTTTTAAATCGGGTGTGCTACGAACCCACACAAGCCTTTACTTTGAAACATTTTCCTGGGGCCCAAAGAGTCTACACATGCATAAGTTTGTACTAGTTGCAGGTGATGAGCACCACAATCCACCATGTGCACAATTTCGTACTAAGTGTAGAAGTTGGGTGCCCCATCCAACATGAGCGCTCCTTTATACCTAATTTAAGGGTTGTGCACCGCATGCCCATATGTAAGTAAATTTGGGCCATTTGAATTAGGTTTGCACATTAGTCTAGCACGAGGACAACGTTTTACGGAATTGCATAACTTCGAGCAATTTTGACAAGTTCTGCACCACATACACATAGTTGCGTAACTTTGTACGATATTTAGTAATGGGCACTACGAGCGCACACATACCTTACTTTGAACCATTTTTAGGACAAGTGCACAAAAAGTCCACACGTGTGTTAGTTCGTACCTGTTGTTGGTGTTGTGCACTACAATTTGGCATGTGCACAACTTTGTAGCATTCGTAGTAGTTGTGCGCACCATCCCACACGTGCATAGCTTTATACCTTCTTTACGAGTTGTGCACCGTAAGCCTAAACGTAGATAAATTTGTGCCAATTGCATTAGGTTTGCACACCTGTTTTGCACGAAGTTACCTTTTCACTGAATTACATAACTTCGAACGATTTTATCAAGTTTTTCACCACTTGCCCACACTTGGATAACATTGTACCATATTTAAGACTAGTGCACTACAAACCCACACAAGCGTTTACTTTCAAACAGTTTCTTGGTGCCCTAAGAGTCTACACATGCATAAGTTTGTACTAGTTGTAGGTGTAGTGCACCACAATCCACCATGTGCACAATTTCGTTCTAAGTGCAGAAGTTCGGTGTCCCATCCAACATGTGCATTCCATTATACCTAATTTTAGGGTTGTGCACCGCAAGCCCATATATAAGTAAATTTGGGCCATTTAAATTAGGTTTGCACTTCAGTCTAGCACGAGGACAACTTTTTACTGAATTGCATAACTTCGAGCAATTTTCACAAGTTCTGCACCACATACACACAGTTGCGTAACTTTGTACCATATTTAGTAATGGTGCACTACGAGCCCACCAATACCTTACTTTGAACAATTTTTAGGACAAGTGCACAAAAAGTCCACACGTGTGTTAGTTCGTCCTAGTTGTTGGTGTTGTGCACTACAATCCGCCATGTGCACAACAATGTCATAGCATTCGTCGAAGTTGTACGCACTATCCCACACGTGCATAGTGTTATACATTCTTTACGAGTTATGCACCGTAAGCCTAAATATACATAAATTTATGCCATTTGCATTTGGTTTGCACACCTGTTTTGCACGAAGTTAACTTTTTAATGAATTGCATAACGTCGAGCGATTTTGTCAAGTTTTTCACCATTTTCCCACACTTGGATAACATTGTACCATATTTAAGACTAGTGTGCTTCAAACCCACACAAGCCTTTACTTTCAAACATTTTCCTGGTGACCTAAGAGTCTACACGTGCATAAATTTGTACTAGCTATAGGTGTTGTGCACCGCAATCCACCATGTGCACAATTTCGTACTAAGTGTAGAAGATGGGCGCCCCATTCAACATGAGCGTTCCTTTATACCTAATTTGAGGGTTGTGCACCGCAACCCCAAAGGTAAGTAAATTTGGGCCATTTGAATTAGGTTTGCACTTCAGTCTAGCACGAGGACAACGTTTTACCAAATTGCATAACTTCGAGCGATTTTCACAAGTTCTGCACCACATACACACAGTTGCGTAACTTTGTACCATATTTAGTAACGGCGCACTACGAGCCCACACGTACCTTACTTTGCACCATTTTTTGGATAAGTGCACAAAAAGTCCATACCTATGTTAGTTCATACCAGTTGTTGGTGTGGTGCACTACAATCCGCCACATGCACAACTTCGTAGCATTCGTCAAAGTTGTACACACTATGCCACATGTGCATAGCTTTATACCTTATTTATGAGTTGGGCACTGTGAGCGTAAATGTACATAAATTTGTGCCATTTGCATTAGGTTTACACACTTGTTTTGCACGGAGTTAACCTTTTACTGAATTGCATAACTTCTTGCGATTTTATCAAGTTTTTCACCATTTGCCCACACTTGGATAACATTGTACCATATTGAAGACTATTGCGCTTCGAACCCAAACAAGCCTTTACTTTCAAACAATTTCCTGGTGCCCTAAGAGTCTACACGTGCATAAGTTTGTACTAGTTGTAGGTGTTGTGCACCACAATCCACCATGTGCACAATTTCGTACTAGGTGTATAAGTTGGGCGCCCCATCCAACATGAGCTTTCCTTTATACCTAATTTGAGGGTTGTGCACCGCAGGCCTATATGTAAGTAAATTTGGGCCATTTGAATTAGGTTTGCACATTATTCTAGCACGAGGACAACTTTTTACCGAATTGCATAACTTCGAGCAATTTTAACAAGTTTTGCACCACGTACACAAGTTGCGTAACTTTTTACCATATTTTGTAATGGGGCACTACGAGCCCACACATACCTTACTTTGAATCATTTTTAGGACAAGTGCACTAAAAGTCCACACGTGCGTTAGTTCGTACCAGTTCTTGCTGTTGTGCTCTACAATCACCCACGTGCACAACTTCGTACCATTTGTTGAAGTTGTGTGCCCTTTCCCACACGTGGATGGATTTATACTTTCTTTACGAGTTCTGCACCGTAAGCCCAAATGTACATAAATTTGTGCTATTTGCATCCGGTTTGCATATCTGTCTTGCAGGAGGTTAACTTTTTACTGAATTACATAACTAAGAGCGATTTTAATATGTTTTTCAACACTTGCCCCCATTTGTGTAACTTTGTACCATATTTAAGAATGGTGCGCTACGAACCCATAGAATCCTTTACTTTCAAACATTTTTCTGATGCCCTAAAAGTCTACACGTTCATAAGATTGTACTAGTTGTAGCTGTTGTGCACCACAATCTACCCCATCCAACATGTGCATTCCTTGATACCTAATTTGAGGGTTGTGCATCACAAGCGCATATGTAAGTAAATTTGGGCCATTTGAATTAGGTTTGCACATCAACTTAGCACGAGGACCACTTTTTACCGAATTGGATAACTTCGAGCGATTTTCACAAATTTTGCACCACTTACACATAGTTGCGTAACTTTGCACCATATTGAGTGATGGTGGACTATGAGCCCACACATTCCTCACTTTGAACCAATTTTTGGACATGTGTACTAAAACATCCCACATGTGTTAGTTTGTACCAGTTGTTGGTGTTCTGCACTACAATCCCCCACATGCACAACTTCGTAGCATTCATAGAAGATGTGCGCCACTTTGTACCTTCTTTATGAGTTGTGCACCGTAAGCCGAAATGTACATAAATTTGTGCCATTTGCATTAGGTTTGCACACCTGTCTTGCACAAAGTTAACTTTTACTGAATTGCATAACTTCGAGAGATTTTAACAAGTTTTTCACCACTAGCCCACACTTGGATAACATTGTACCAGATTTAAGAATGGTGCTCTACAAACCCAAACAAGCCTTTACTTTCAAACTTTTTTCTGGTGCCCTAAGAGTCTACACGTGCATTAGTTTGTACTAGTTGTAGGTGTTGTGGACCACAATGCACCATGTGCACAATTTCGTTCTAAGTGTAGGAGTTGGGCGCCCCATCCAACATGTGCGTTCATTTATACCTAATTTGAGGGTTGTGCACCGCAAGCCCATATGTAAGTAAATTTGGGCCATTTGAATTAGGTTTGCACTTCGGTCTAGCATGAGGACAACTTTTTTCCGAATTACATTACTTCGAGCGATTTTCCCTAGTTTTTTACCACTAGCCCACACTTGGATAACATTGTACCATATTTAAGACTGGTGATCTACGAACCCACACAAGCCTTTACTTTCAAACATTTTCTTGGTGCCCTATGAGTCTACACATGCAGAAGTTTGTACTAGTTGTAGTTGTTGTCCACCACAATGCACCATGTGCACAATTTCATTTTAAGTGTGGAAATTTGGGCGCCCCATCCAACATGTGCATTCATTCATACCTAATTTGAGGGTTGTGCATCGCAAAGCCCATATGTAAGTAAATTTGGGCCATTTGAATTAGGTTTGCACATCAGTCTAGCACAAGGACAACTTTTTACTAGAATGCAAAACTTCGAGCGATTTTAACAAGTTCGGCACCACATACACACAGCTGCGTAACTTTGTACCATATTTAGTAATGGTGCACTACGAGCCCACACATACCTTACTTTGAACCATATTCAGGACAAGTGCACTAAAAGTCCACACGTGTGTTAGTTCGTACCAGTTGTTGGTGTTGTGCACTACAATCCATGTGCACAACTTCGTAGCATTCGTAGAAGTTGTGTGCACTATCCCACATGTGCGTAGCTTTATACCTTGTTTACGACTTATGCGCCGTAAAAAAACTTGATGTGAGAAATCGCAAGTATACGAATCACTCAAGTAATAAAGTGTAAGAGTTGAGTGTTGAACCCACAAGGATTGTTTAATTTACTAACTACCGAAATTGTATTAATCTCAATTATATTTGACAAAGCCGAAATTGAAAGAGTTG